>JALGXP010000042.1:0-65282 GCA_023333625.1 Bothriochloa decipiens | reverse complement strand
GGGTATACCTTGATGCAACAGGCCGAGGCGAGGGTGGAGGATGGTGGAGCGGACTCAGACGCTCTCAATTGCGGGGTTAAGCAGGCGAATGCACGGCTGACGGCGGCGGATTTCTGGACGACGGCGAGGCGAGCTTGGGCGACGCGGCGGCGAGCAGAGAGGGAAAATGAGCGGGGATGAGGGGGAGAGTGAGGGAGCAGGGAGGATGAAGCGTGGGCGGGGTTCGGGCGACGTCCACGCGGCCAAAAACACCTCCGGACGACAGACCCCGGACGCCACGCGGCCGACGCATGCTGCCGCGGGCGGCCACGGCGCGTTCCTGGTCGGGGATTTCCCTGACGGCCCGAAAACAGCCGTCACCGAAATACAGTTTTCATGAATTTAAAATGAACTTTGCTGCTTAATAACTCTTGAACTAAGCCGAATTAGCAAAAACTTCAAATAGATGAAATATAGCTTTTGAGGAGTAGAACATTTCATCTGTACAAAGTTTGGCCAGATTATACATAGATTTTGAAATACAAAAATCCAAAAAAAATACCCCTTAAAATTCCCTAAAATGGAAAAACAGCCTCCAATTCTGCCCTTTTTTAACATTTTTGAACACCTTCCAAGCATTTTCATGAAAAGTGGTAATTACAACTTTTGTTCCTTATGAAATTCTCTACAAACTTTATTTAGGGTGCACATACATGCAAGCACTCTAGCTACCACTTTCAATTCAGT
This sequence comes from Bothriochloa decipiens, assembly GCA_023333625.1. NCBI lineage: Eukaryota > Viridiplantae > Streptophyta > Magnoliopsida > Poales > Poaceae > Bothriochloa > Bothriochloa decipiens. Next base: position 64,556 of record JALGXP010000042.1, on the reverse strand, counting down.
CAAACAAAACTACTTTAATGGTCCACCTTGGTCAACCATGACAACAAAGCTTAATTAGCCAAAACCATAAACATAAACCTAGGTTAATTTGGTGTCCTAATCATGTCTAGGTTACCTTAGGGGTCATCAAACACCACACACTCATACCACTTATCCATTTCATGTGAAAGACAAGCATAATTTGAATAATCAAGCATGATACATGAAATGAAAATCAATCTTTTCATTAATGCTATGCATAAAGATGCTTATGCTTAAGAATGCAAGTGATTATGCGTGCTTAACACCAGAGTGTTACAGTCCTTCCCCCCTTAAAGAAATCTCGTCCTGAGATTTGAGTAGACTAACCATTCTTTATGAAAATCGGGATATACTTCTTTTAAATAGTCCTCCGTTTCCCAAGTGGCATCGCTATCATCATGATGGCTCCAAGAAACCTTATATTGCCTGACCACACGATTTCTAGTCACCCTGTCTTTGACATCCAGGAGTCTCATAGGTTTCTCTTCATAAGTTAAATCTGAGCTCAGCTTAATGTCTTTCACTTTAACGGCCTCTTCGGTTGGAACATGCAGACATTTCATGAGTTGGGATACATGAAAAACAGGAAACACTGCACTCATCTCTTCAGGCAGTTTGAGCTTATAGGCCCACAATCCTTTTCTTTCCACTATCTGATATGGACCGACATAACGAGGTGATAGTTTTCTTTTAACACCAAAATGTTGCACTTTCTTCATAGGAGAGACATTTAGATATACATAATCACCAACATTAAAAGTTAGAGGTCTTCTTCTCTTGTCAGCATAACTTTTCAGACGAGATTGTGCAGCTGCTATGTGTTGTTGAATTGTTCGAACCTACTCTTCAGCTTCTTTAACAAAGTCAATACCATAATATCTTCTTTCTCCAGGTCCTACCCAATTCACAGGCGTTCTACACTTTCGGCCATACAGTGCCTCAAAAGGAGCCATCTGTATACTCTCTTGGTAACTATTGTTATAAGAGAATTCTGCCAAAGGTAACCATTTCTCCCATGAACCCTTGGATGATAAAACACAAGCCCTCAGAAGATCCTCAAGAACTTGATTCACTCTTTCTGTCTGGCCTGAAGTCTGAGGATGATAAGCTGTACTATGATTCAGCTTTGTCCCCAAATCCTTCTGCAAGTGTTCCCAGAAATGAGCAGTAAACTGAGATCCTTGATCAGATATAATTGTCTTGGAAATTCCATGCAAACGGATAATCTCCCTGAGGTAAATATCAGCATATTGAGGCGGTCGATAGTCTGTACGAACTAGAATAAAGTGCGCACTCTTGGTAAGTCGATCAACGATTACCCAAATAGAGTCATGCCCTTTTTGAGTGGTGGGAAGTCTGGTAATGAAATCCATACTGATATCTTCCCATTTCCATTCAGGAATCGGCAACGATTGAAGCATTCCGGCTGGCTTCAAATGAACAGCCTTTATGCGACAACAGATATCACAACGTGCGACATAAGCGGCAATCTCCTTTCTCATTTTGGTCCACCAATAGCGAACCTTCAGATCATGAAACATTTTACTACCGCCAGGATGAATAGATAACTTTGATAAATGAGCTTCATCCATGATTTGATTTCTGAGTTCTCTATCTTTTGGTACGACCAGACGATCATTAAACCATAAGATTCCCTTCTCATCTACTCAAAAATGCTTGAGCGGCTGTTTCAACATCTTTTCCTTGATATGACCTATACCCTTGTCAGTTTTCTGACCTTCGATGATCTTACTTTCAAGCGAGCAACTAATTTGGATGTTACGCAGCACAACAGGATGCATGAGGCTAAAACCATCTGCTAACAAAGGTTGAATAGCATGACAATGTGATTTTTGACTCAATGCATCTGCGACTACGTTTGCCTTGCCTGGATGATACAAGATCTCCATATTGAAGTCCTTAATAAACTCCATCCATCGATGTTGTCTCATGTTCAACTCGAGTTGAGTGAAGATATACTTCAGACTTTTATGATCAGTATAGACTTTACAGAAGTTACCCAACAAGTAATGCCTCCAGATTTTTAGAGCATGCACAACAGCTGCTAGCTCCAAATCATGGGTTAGATAATTCACTTCATGCTTCTTTAACTGACGTGAGGCATAAGCTATGACTCTTCCTTCCTGCATAAGCACACCTCCTAAGCCTGTTTTTGATGCATCGCAATATACATCAAAAGATTTCTCCAAATCTGGTTGCGCAAGAACAGGAGCAGTGGTCAACAATTCCCGCAAGGTACGGAAAGCTGTTTCACACTCCTCTGTCCAGACAAACTTCTTCTCTTTCTGCAACAGATTTGTCATAGGTTTGGCAATCTTTGAGAAATCCGGAATGAAACGACGATAATATCCGGCTAGACCAAAAAAACTCCAAACTTCATGCACAGAAGTTGATGCTTCCCAGTTCATAACCTCTTGTACTTTGCTCGGATCTACTGAGATTCCCTCATCAGATAGGACATGGCCAAGGAATTGAACTTTCTTGAGCCAAAACTCACACTTGCTAAACTTAGCATACAGCTTATGTTCCCTAAGCCTTTCTAAAACAACCCTCAGATGCTCGGCATGATCTTCTTCATTTTCTGAGTACACCAAGATGTCATCAATAAACACCACCATAAACTTGTCTAACTCCGGCATGAAGACCGAATTCATCAGATACATGAACTATGCAGGAGCATTTGTTAAGCCAAAGGACATAACAAGATACTCATACAATCCATATCTGGTAGAAAAAGCGGTCTTAGGCACATCTTTTGGTCTAATCTTGATCTGATGGTAACCTGATCTAAGATCAATCTTGAAAAACACTCTCGCCTTGGACAACTGGTCAAAAAGAATGTCAATTCGGGGTAACGGATACTTGTTCTTAACGGTGACAGCATTGAGTGGACGATAATCCACGCACATCCGTAGAGATTTGTCCTTCTTCTTCACAAAGATAGCAGGACAACCCCATTCCGACACACTAGGGCGAATAAGACCCTTGTCCAACAATTCTTTCAACTGATTTTTGAGCTCTGCCAATTCATTTGGCGGCATCCGATATGGTCTCCTAGAAATTGGGGCGGTGCCAGGTAACAACTCAATGCGAAATTCAACATCTCTATCGAGTGGAAGACCCGGAAGCTCTTCAGAAAAACATCCGGAAATTCACACACGACAGGAATTTCGAAAAGAGAGGTCACACGAGTAGAATAGGACACACTCTCTAGCTTAAACTTTCGGGGTAATGGCACTTGAAAAGTACCCTCCCCAAGAGGATTTCTGATAGATAGCATCCTATTACCTGTATCGATTACAGCACCCCAGAATTTCATCCAACGCATTCCCACGATGACATCCACTCCTAAGCCAGGTAGAACTATCAAGTTCAACCGAAACCTCCACCCTGAACTATCTGCTTAGTAGTTATATCAGCCCCAGCTGAACTAACCTTGAATTCAATACTCAATTCAAATATCTTTTGATCATGCTTCTGTGCAAATGCTTGACTCATGAAAGAATACGATGATCCAGAATCAAACAAAACAGCGGCAGGGATTTGATTCACAGAAAACATACCCGCAGTCACTGGTTCACCAGCAAGAATCTCCTCAATCGAGGTGTTGTGCACACGAGCTTGATATGGGCCCTGCTGCTTCTTGGGAAAAGGGCAATAACGAGCAAAGTGCCCTGTCTGGTTGCAGTTGAAGCAAGGTCCATTGACAGGTGTCTTGTTAGCACCGGTCAAGCTGCTCTGTACTGGTTTCCCCTGTGGAGCAGGAACTTTGAATGCTCTGTGATGCTTCTGCGGATTCTGAGCTGGATAATTGTTATGCCTTTTCTTCTGCGGGGGCCTGAATCTCACACCAGACATCGGTGGACGAAACGGCGTACGAAAAGCAGTTGGGGCTCTTGACTGAGAAGAACCACCTCCATCATGAGCTCTCTTACGATTCTTGGCGGCAGCATGAACATTGTTACTGTTTTCTTGCATAATACAATCATTCAAGAAATCATTGAAAGTAACACGGGCAGAAGTGCTCATGGTCTTCATCAACTTGGAATTCAAGCCTCTCTTGAAGCTAGCTATCTTGTTCTCATCAGTGTTGACAAACTCAGGAGCATAGCGACTCAAAGTATTGAAGGCGTGCAGATACTCCTTCATATTGCGAGTTCCCATAGTGAGCGACAAAAACTCAGTCTTCTTCATAGCCATCAGACCAGGAGGAATAAAATTCCCCCGAAAAGCATGTGCAAAGCGGTCCCAAGTAATAGGAACACCCTGCGGAAAAGTGGTGCGATGTTGCTTCCACCACGTCCCTGCTTGTCCCTCAAGCTGATGGGCTGCATACTCCGCTTTCAGCTCTTCTGTCAACCTTAGAAGACGAAATTTATCTTCCATGGTGTTGAGCCATTCATCTGCTTCAAGTGGCTCAGGAGCATCCTTAAACACAGGAGGTTTAGTGTCCTGAAACTCCTTGAAGCTGTTGTATTGACTTTGCTGAGGACCCTGACAAACATCACGGGCCAAGCTCTCACGAAGAAGCTGCTCCACATTGCGCTGGCTGCCCAAGAATTGAGCAAACAGCTGCTCCGCATTGGTCAGAGGTGGGGGTGGCACACCACGTGCAGTGTTATCGGCACCCTCTTCAGATCCTCCACTACCATTAGCACCCGAACCACTACGTGTAACCGGCATCTGCATATTTCAGCAATAAGTATGTATCAGGTGAATGTTGTCATAATGAGAGGTGAATGTAAAAATCATGCCAAACTGAATTTATCGAGGGAAATAAATTCGCACAATAAATATAGGCACAATAATTCTAATTTTTTCACATCACAACATCACTAATAATATTTCTTTGAACCATCGCAAAGCGTCTTACAACATCCACATGTTGCCAGCATACATACACTGGACTTTTAAAAGTTGTACGGATATCACCACCTCAAACACCATGTTCCAACATTACATCAAAGTCTCGATAGCGAACAAAAGGGTTACATGACCACCTGACAGGAACGCAAAAGAACAACTAGAGACTAACGATCCTCAGCAAGGCTATTCTCCATTGTTGCTACTCTCACTAGAAGCACTGTTCATAGCCCTCCTAGCTGCTACTAAGGCTGCTCTCAGCTGACAGATCTCCTCCTGCTTCCTGTGCACCTCCTCGTGAAGACTAGCATTGTAAGCACGAACCTCCTCCACGTCCTCTAGCACCTGCTGCTGGCGGATGCTAAGACGACGGAACTCGGACCAGGCTTCATCCCTAGCCTGAGCCATCTTCTGGCTCTCCAGCACCACCTTGTCTCGATGCTGAGACACACGGGCGACCTCCTCTCGTGAGCACTGAAGCTCACGTGTCAACTCACGCTTCTCCTTGCGTGCATCAGCTCGAGCCTCCTTGAACTCCTCATTCAGACGAAGTGTCTTAGTCTCCATGTTGACATAGGCCCTCATCACTGCAAATATAGCACTCATGGAGGGCGTGCTACTACCCTGCGCCTCCTCAGGACCGGCCTCCAATGGGTTTTCCTTAGCATGTGGCCACCTAGAAAGGCGGTGAGTCAAGGGGAACACTCCAGGAAAAACCTCGGCAAGCTGGTGAGGTATCTCCTCCATCAGGTGCTCCACCACGTCAAAAGCTGCAAACGTGACACCTGTCTTGGCAGTCCTGCCCGCATCAAAACAGCGCCACCCAACCCAGTGGGGGTCACCGTCCAAAGGTGGGACTACTACCTCCACACGAGCCTCTCCATAGTTCACCAAATCATCCTTGTCCCAATAGTAGTGAGGCTCCATGCCCACCGTGTACCCAGCGTTGGAGAGAATCCTCCAAAGAAGGCTAGGCATGGCGTGGTCCTTAAGAAAAGTGTCCACCTCCCTTGGTGCCGACTCACGGACAGCCAAAGGACCACGGGGCGCTCTTCCTCCAGTGGACTTGCGAGCAGTCTGCTTAGTTCTCGCCATCTGTCCGAAAGTTGTATATCCCATAAGTTATAATTTTAAAGAAATGAGACAATTTAATTATAAGGGAAGGAACCATGAATGTATGAATGAGTAATTTAACCATGATGCATGCACGTTACATACGTCCTCACGAACTAATAATCTAACGCTCTATGCGATGGCATACATCGTTCTCTCATTATACGTAACTACTTTGTTCTACCGTTCGCGGTTAGTGTACCTGCGGAAAATTCATTTCAGCCCATATCCCATATGAATGCAATTCGACGTAAAAATTCACGCACCTTCCGAACAAGGTGAAAACACCGATTACTTACTACCCCAACAAGTCGCGCAGAAGACGACACCGCCAGAAGACGGTCCCAACATAGGATACCTTCATATAAACATGTGTGCAACATGTAAATAATCCGGCATCAATAAGCACTCCCCTAGACTGGCATTGCATCCAATCATGCTCTCACAACTCACACTTACCAGGGCGTAGAGGCAATTTGATCCATACATTACCATTCAAAAGAATGGCACCCATACGAATCCGCCATTGTATGGGCAACGGCAAAATAACAAATATGATGCAATTTTCCCCAAGTCAGTACTTAATTAAGCCACCTGAATCCCATTGGGCATAAAGGATATGACCACTGGCACACTCTAGTTTTCAAAACCATAGATCTGAACACCTATATACACCTATACTTTTTGTAAATACTTTTTCGCAAGCCAAAAATCTTTTATTTTAAACACTTGTGAACAGTAGAATGCTAAACCTGCTCCGATGCCAGCTGTGACAGAACCGACCAATTTATTAGAGTAAAAGCACATAATTCATCATTAGTGCGGCAAACTACATGATTGAGACCTAATAAACCCGGTAGTCATACCAAAATCTCGAAGGATTTTAAACTTTTTCGGCACGACCAAGATCGTAATAGTTTAGCGATTCCATTCACAGGTACATAGTTTAAATCATCGGAGTACGAATAAAGTTATTACAACCCAAGTTCAAATTTCAAAATAAGCGGAAGCAATTTAGTTCAAATCCACACACGCACTTAGTTTAAATACAGTGCCAGTCCCTTGGTCAACATCCAGCAAAAGCATCAAGTAGAGAGGAGTGACCATGCCCAAGGTCTAGTCATCTCCCAAAGCGGGATAGAAGCAGTTCTGACAATAGCCATAAAACATCTCACCATCTGCAAAAACATGAAAAATAAAACCCTGAGTACGAGGATGTACTCAGCTAGACTTACCCGTCATAAACTAAAATAAAGTGACTCCAAAGAGTATGCAAGGCTGTATAAGTAGGATAGCTGACTTATTTAATTACGGAAAAGCTTGCATTAAGAAACAATTAATAAGAACCTTCTAGCAATGTATTTTAATCTGATTACCCTTATCATGCTACATTAGCACTTGTACTAAACAAGCATGGTAATAATTATTCAACAAGAAAGTAACCAATCCGGTTGAGTATCTTTCCAGTTCGAGAGCTCAACCATCTCATCTCTTTATTCAAGTTCTTACTAGGATGCCGCTGCTCAAGTCAAGTGTTCACTGTCCAGGAACGATGGCGATTATAATCGATTACTAACCAGCTGACGGGTATTTCTCACACAAACCACACTCACCAGCCACAGTGAGCTACAGATCACCGACATTCAATTCAGGAAAAGCGCGAGATCAACAGGTACCATCGTATCCAGGAACTACCCGGCTGCCTTATTCAGGGCGACCCTGACCTCGGACTTACTCTCCGCGTAACCTGTGGTCCCCCATCTTCACCAATACGATGCGTACAACAGGTCGACTCCTGGCCCAAATCAAAATTAGGCTTCGCGGTCGGAACGACTTATCCTTCCAGCTAAATGTAAGGCATAAATTCAATATGACTTGAGGACGTACAACGGACGGGGTCCTAGTTCGACACAGACGGGATAACCACACCAAACCTCCAGTTCAGTCTCAACACCAATCCCGCCCGGTCTCGATTTATTATCTCCACATGGTTATCCAAGATAACAATGTATTCAACCATTCCAAGTCACCACCTATAACTCGCGGATGACAGAAAATCACCCGACTTCTACCGATCTAGTTAAGCAGGGCTAAGCATATATTCGTACCTGAACCTAACAGGGTTGAAGGATAAACAGTGGCAAGGAATATAAGTAATGCAACAACGGTATAAAACAACGCCTATAACTTAATGCATCAAACAAGTAAAAGACTCAAGTTAGATATTTTACAAACCACACGGAGAATGCTCCGGGGCTTGCCTTTCAGGAAAGAGCTTGGCTGGTGGTCGGGACACTCCGGAAGATCAACTTCGGGATCCTCTTCTGCTGCTACTTCCCGCACCAAAGCTTCCTACTGGCCTTCATCTCCTTGTGCTCCGGGAACTACCGTTTCGAGCTCTGACGATCCTGTATTTTGCATAGTACGTATGAGTACCGTGCATACATATAAATATAATGCTGATGGTGATGGTGAATAAATGCTCAGCTAAGATGAATGATATGATATTTAAGAACATGTATGATAAGCACATGTCATCTGCATTCTCTTCTACCGACAACTCTCCAAATAAGCCTCGCATTACAATTTACTCGCACACTATAAGGAATTATAAACAACCATTGTTTCGCACACTACACTCTACTGAACCAAAACCAATAGCAGATCACACATATCATAAATAGCATAAAAAATATTTTTATACACATGAAATGATAACTCTAAAGCATTATTTATAATTAAAAGAAATCAGGGTATAACTACAACATGACTTTAGACTACTCAGAAAATTCTGTAAAAATTACAGAAGCTTAATCATACCAAATAAATACTACCATAAAAATTTTAAGTCAAAACAAAAAGTACTTTATCCTACACAAAAATGACAAGGCAACACAATTTTAGGGGCATAAAATACTTTGTACATAAAAGTATGTCAAACAACAGATCTCAGAACATCATTAGCTCTAGATTAACATAAAAACATTCTTCAAAAGTTTCATGCATAAATTCCTTATACATTATTTATTATGAATTATTTATCATCACATGAAAATAGGCACCATAACTAGACAGATCAAACTTTTCACATGACATAACCTCATAATATTTTTCACAGATAGAGCATGACATAAGAAGACTAACAAACTTGGTCTCACATTTTTCTGAGCAACAGAGAATTACTTATGCATTTTCTAAGATAAAAGCAATTAATAGAGATAAATAAAGCTATACAAAAAAGTATCACAAATTCCATATTTTATATTTTTCATGCATAGATCATCTCATAAGAAAAATACTGCAAGTTGAACCAACTCATTTGGATGAAAAATGAGCAAGTTATGAATTTTCAAAGGTTTAATCAAAATCTAGAATCATTTCTGGAAAAGAAAATGGAAAAACACTTTGCACCGGAGACCCTGAGGTTTTCAGAAATCAACCAAGCCCTAAACAGAAATACTCTGTATCTGGCAACCTTGCACCAAGACCCTTAGGGTTTCCTACATTCTAACCCGATGGCCCTCGACGGCGGCGAGGTTCGGCCGGCCGTCCTGGCGGCGCTCTGGCGACACCAACCGGCGGGGAAGAGAGAGGAGGGCCGTGCGCATCGGTCAAGGGTATTAAAGAGGGAAGGAAGCGGCTTGAGGCGGTCAGAGCACGAGCACGGCGGAGCGGCGGCACTCCGCACGGCGGCCCGACGAAATTCGGCCTACGGAACCCTAATCGACCCCATTGACTAGCGTACTAGCAACTACTCATCACGGCGTGTCTGAGGCGCACCAAAATGGCGAGAGATGATGGCCAGAGCGGCGGGACCACGGTGAGGTCGAGGTGCGGCCATGGCGGACGGGGAGAAGATGAGTCGATTCGGGTATACCTTGATGCAACAGGCCGAGGCGAGGGTGGAGGATGGTGGAGCGGACTCAGGCGCTCTCGATTGCGGGGTTAAGCAGGCGAATGCACGGCTAACGGCGGCGGATTTCTGGACGGCGGCGAGGCGAGCTCGGGCGACGCGGCGACGAGCAGAGAGGGAAAATGAGCGGGGATGAGGGGGAGAGTGAGGGAGCAGGGAGGATGAAGCGCGGGCGGGGTTCGGGCGACGTCCACGTGGCCAAAAACACCTCCGGACGACAGACCCTGGACGCCACGCGGCCGACGCATGCTGCCGCGGGCGGCCACGGCGCGTTCCTGGTCGGGGATTTCCCTGACGGCCCGGAAACAACCGTCACCGAAATACAGTTTTCATGAATTTAAAACAAACTTTGCTGCTTAATAACTCTTGAACTAAGCCGAATTAGCAAAAACTCCAAATAGATGAAATGTAGCTTTTGAGGAGTAGAACATTTCATCTGTACAAAGTTTAGCCAGATTATGCATAGATTTTGAAATACAAAAATCCAAAGAAAATACCCCTTAAAATTCCCTAAAATGGAAAAACAACCTCCAATTCTGCCCTTTTTTAACATTTTTGAACACCTTCCAAGCATTTTCATGAAAAGTGGTAATTACAACTTTTGTTCCTTATGAAATTCTCTACAAACTTTATTTAGGGTGCACACACATGCAAGCACTCTAGCTACCACTTTCAATTCAGTCAAACAAAACTACTTTAATGGTCCACCTTGGTCAACCATGACAACAAAGCTTAATTAGCCAAAACCATAAACATAAACCTAGGTTAATTTGGTATCCTAATCATGTCTAGGTTACCTTAGGGGTCATCAAACACCACACACTCATACCACTTATCCATTTCATGTGAAAGACAAGCATAATTTGAATAATCAAGCATGATACATGAAATGAAAATCAATCTTTTCATTAATGCTATGCATAATGATGCTTATGCTTAAGAATGCAAGTGATTATGCATGCTTAACACCAGAGTGTTACAAGACCCATGCCGGGGTAAACGAAGGTGGTCCAGGAGGAATTCAGCCCAATTCGGGAGGATGGATCCCTCGTATCCCAAAACCACACACAATCTTGAAGGTGGTCTAGTGACTATGGTGAGGCATGTGCCATCACGTTTGAAGAATTTTGGCTGGATTCAGTACTCTGTGAAGCATCCTCTGCACTTTGGAAGGCTATTGTGATTTGTAACATCAATGTCTCAGGTTTTAGTTTGTGATCTGTAATATAATATCAGGCGATGGCTCACTTATTGTTCTTTTTTTTGAAAGAAAATGGCTCACTTACTGTTCTGCAGACTCATATGTCTGTTGATTTTGAGCTGATCTTACTGGATACTGATGCTGAGGGATGTGCGACCTGAACCACCTAACTGCGAGTCCGTGACATGGTTCCTTAATTAAACATACAAATTTCAAACAAAGAATAAGCTAACCCAGAGCAATCTGGAGCTGGTTTGGCAGATGCATTGATAAGTCAACACGAAAACAAATCGGGCGAAACAACAAGCAGCCAATAAAAACGGGATTCTCTTATCACTCACCGGTGATTTGCATGGAAATGGGGCAGTCGCTGGAGAGATGCTCGCCCAATGGCACGCTAGTAGCTGCTCTACCTGTCTCAGTTTTCACATCCCGCCCTTGGTCTCTCAGTCCCTCTCCTCTGTCTCTGGAATAACAAAAGAATATGTGTGGGAGATGAGAGAAATCTCAAGCCTAAACAAAATGGGGTCACAAAATAACAAGCCTGATAGCATACACAACACACCTGGTACAAAAGATAAGCCCAGGGTGGCCCATCATTCCAGGCTTTTGATTATGAATTGAACGGCTAAGAAATTTGACTGGTGGCTTAGTAAATCCTCAATCAGCTACTGTCAAGCAAATCTGAAAAAAAAAAGCACCTTCAGGTTAGTGAACAATAATGGAGACGATCAATTATTAGTTGTGATGCACCATGTTTGTACTTGTGAGTCTGGGCCAGGTTTGGGCATATGTGCCCACATTTCAGTAAAGAGAACTCTCTGGTCCCTGTTCCACATGCTCCACCCTTTGATACGCAAGGTACCAAACAAATTGCAACCTTTCCATGGTACAAACAAATACTTACTCTAATCAGAAATATAAGTACATCTAGCGTTGTTCTTCTTCACCGAACACTTTCAGAGAAGTGAAATCAGTAAGATGTAATGTTACTATGAGGCGTAGAAAGAGGGAAGTTGCTATAGTTGTGTTCTCCCTGTGCTGCGTGGATGTGGAAGACGAGGCCACACAGGTGCTGAGGTCACGGGAAAGGTTGTGTGGCCTGGCATGGTGGCTGCCAGCGAGGTCCTTCAGGCCATGTGGGGAGGGTGGCGGTTTCAGTTCAGAATAGGGGACAAGTCTTAAGAGCATGACATGTGGAGCCTGCTAACAGGTGTGGCTGATGGTGTGAAAATGGAGCCATTCCTATCCCTTTTCATCCCTCCAAACAAAAAAATCAGGATAGACCCGACCCTTCAACCAAACACGAAGGTGCTACCATCCCATAATCCCATTCCAGAAAATAGGGATGGATCCACCACGCCCCTCATATCCCAAAACTAAACACAGCCTTAGTGACTATGGTGAGGCATGTGACATCACGTTTGAAGAATTTGGCTGGATTCAGTATCCTGTGAAGAATCCTCTGGACGTTTGAAGGCTACTGTGATCTGTAACATCAATGTGCCAGGTTTCAGTTTGTGAACTGCAACTTCAGATGAATCTGAGTTGCGAACAAGCCTATATGCTCGATGCATATGATGGATGGACAGTGCTAGCTGAAACATGCTAGACTGCTGTTTTGCTCTTGATCAGGTGGATGGCTAACATTACTGTTGCAGACTCATGTGTCTGTTGATTTTGAGCTGATCTTACTGGATACTGGTGCTGAGGAATCTTCAAGGCTGAACTATGTGCGACATGAAGATTCCTTGGCGGACAACAGTTGACACACATTCAGAGGAGTTACACCATGTCTTCCAAAGTTCATATCAACTTTAAAGCCATTTGTAAGCTTATATTGTTGGGAAAATCAGAAAATGGTTTACTAGTTCCCTTTTTGTCCTGAGCTAATATTTACTAGTTCCTTATAAACATACAAATTTCAAACAAAGAACAAGCTAACCCACAGCAGTCTGGTGCTTTTTGGCGGATGCAGGCAGGGAGAGCTTGATGAGTCAACACGAAAACAAATCGAGGGAAACAACAGGCAGCCAATAAAAGCGGAGTTCTCTTATCACTCACCACTTCACCAGTGATTTGCACGGAAATGGGGCAGTCGCTGGAGAAATGCTTGCCCAATGGCACGCTAGTAGCTGCATTTTCACATCCCGCCCTTAGTCTCTCAGAGTTCCTCTCCTTTTGTCTTTGTGGAATAACAAAAGAATAGGTGTGAGAGATGAGGGAGAAATCTCAAGCCTAAACAAAATGGGTTCACAAAATAACAAGCCTGATAGCATACACAACACACCTGGCCCAAAACCATTACAAGACGCAAGGGTGGCCCATCATTCCAGGCTTTTGATTACAAATTGAATGGCTAAGAAATTTGACTGGCGTAAAAATCCTCAATCAGGTGATGTCAAGCAAATCTGAAAAAAAAAAACACCTTCAGGCATACACAATAAATTAACAAAGAGAAGAATAAGGAACGAAGGGCATCACCTTAGGAAGGCCAGCTGCTTCAACCCTTGTGGAGAAGTTTAGCAGTTATACAAATTGCTGCTTTAGTAAAAATTGTCAACTTTCACAGCTTCAACTGATAGAAGCAAACCTTAATTAAATTGCATTTCAGGATTTGAGTGAACCTACCAATGGACTAAATCAACTCCAAATCTCACACAGGACATTAGTGAGGTGATTACATTGAACGACTGAAAATACCCTTTTCTTTGAGAAGAAATAGTCGAAACAATCAATTTTGACGAAAGAAAAATACAAATTTCCACCATGCCCATCGATCAAAGGTCTGTTCTGGTGTCAGCTATATTAAATGTAGAAAGAGAACATTGCATTCAAAAAAATGTAGAAAGATAATAAAGATGATAGAGTCTTCAAATTTCCAGGAATATCAGCTCAATTTCTGTATAATGTAAGCCATTAGAAAATCATGACACAGGCACTGTGAATATCTCACACAAGGATGATAAGCATCACTTCTAAATCAGAGAAGAATCGACCCCTAATGGCAACTCAAACAGCAGGGCTTGTTCATGAGAACAAACAGCAATGTACTGTGCTGATCATCTATAAGAACTATGCCTTCAAATAAATCAACATAAGACATGAATAAAGAGAGGCAAACAACATAAACACCAATGCAGGTGCATGTCACAGAAGAACTAAAACCAAAGTGAGAAAAATAATCGTAACCAGAATTCTGTGTGAATCATTATAATAAAGTCATGAACAGAGAAAAATCATGACCACGTTAGTATTTCTTCTACACCTGATGCTTTCACAGGACAAGCTATCACCAATAGCCACCACAGGAACAAGAGCCATTCTTGAAATGATGGAAGCGACTGGAATCTCGTACAATGATCTCATGGTCGACAATCTTGGAGATGTAGGTGAATGCACTGTGACAATCACCGCAAACACGAAGGTTCTTTGTGATCCGTATGGGACAACCAGGGGAGGTTGTGAGGAGCCCATATGCGAGAGCAAGCTTCTCACTGTGTTCAGTGAGAAGATTATTTTTCTCCTCGTCATCAACATCATGCAGTGCAAAGTTTGTCTCGGGGACATAACCCATAACCTTGATGCGACTAATTAGTCTCTCTAAAAGAGAATATATCTCTGGAGAGAGAGGGTGTGATCGATCTCCAACAAAGAAAGATGCAGTGCCCTTCTTACCTTGGACCCAGCTGCATCCTGGCCTCTTCTTAATCCCCGATTTCTTCATCAGTTGTCTGATTCTTGCTACATCTTTCCACCGCCTTGCAGTAGCATATATGTTGGAGATAAGCGTGTAGGATCCATCATTCTCTGCTTTCATATTGACCAGTTTGTTCAGAGCATATTCAGCAAGTTCCACATTCGAATGAACTCTGCAGGCACTAAGTAATGCAACCCAGATAACTGCACTAGGCTCCATTGGCATTTCCTGAATTGTTTTCCATGCCTTATCTAATCGCCCAGAGCGAGCCAGCAAGTCAATAACACAAGCATAATGCTCTGCACTGGCTACAACACCATAATCTCTACGCATGATATCAAAGTAATCCAGACCTTGATCCACCATGCCAGAATGGCTACAAGCGTAAAGAAGAACCAGGAAGGAAATATCATCAGGAACAAAGCCTGCCTTTTGCATCTTGTCAAATATGTCCAAAGCCTCCTTACCACGACCATGCATTCCATACCCTGACATCATTGAAGTCCAAGATACTTCATTCCTTTTAGGCATGCTATCAAATACATTTCTAGCAGTGTCGACATCACCACACTTTGAGTACATATCGATGAGGCAGTTTGCCACAAAGTACACAGATGCTTCATATTCATGGTGGCGGGTGACATAAGCATGAATCTGCTTACCCATACGAAGAGCTGACAAATGTGCACAGGCCATCAAAATGCAGGAAATTGTATAAGCATTTGGTGCAACTGCATATGGTTTCGAAATCATCTCTGAGAAAAGCTTTAGGGCATCATTCGAATCTCCATATTGTGCATACCCACCAATCATGACGGTCCAAGTCACCACATTACGTTCCCTTCGAGGTATGGAATCAAATATGGAGCGTGCAGCTTTGAAGCTTCTGCACTTTGAGTACATATCTATTAATGCATTGTGCACCATTAGATCCTCACCATCACCGTCACTACCAAAATCATTATCCAAGGATAGAAGGCACTTCTTCAGAGAGTATGCATGAGTTTCCATACCCCGACACAATGCTCCCAAGGAAGCGCAAGCAGACAAAAGAGAGATCATAGTGACAGAATTTGGCTCTGAACCATAAAGAATCATTTGCTGGAATGCATCAAGGGCCTCTTGGCCACATCCCCTCTGAGCATACCCTGCAATTACAGCACTCCATGTTATGACATCTAGCGGGATATTTTCCTCGCGCATATTCTTGAAAAGCTCAAATGCTGCCCCAAAGTTCCCACTTTGGGTGTATCCAGTGACCATTGCATTCCAAGAAACGACATCCTTGAATTCCATTGCATTGAAAACCTTCACTGCATCCTTCATTGACCCACACTTTGCATAGGTATCAATCAGGGCATTGCACACAAAAGCATCTGGAAATGTGCCGTTCCGAATAGCATAGCTGTGGATTTCTTTAGTTTGAGGCAATGCCTTTAGAGAAGCACATGCAGGAAGAATGTTGACGATGCTAATGATATCTGATCTTTCATTTGTAGCTTTTTCATGAACAATCGTTGTCATTTCTGAAAACAGGTCTAATGCAGTCCGCGGATTACGGCCTTTAACATGGGCAGCAACAATTGAATTCCATGAGATAACATCATCAATTCCCTTCCGCGTTATTTCGTCAAACACAAGACTGGCATCCTCCAAAGAACCACAGCGGGAATACATCGCCACCAATGGATTGCATATGAATACATTTGACTCAAACCCATTGCAACATATGAGCCCATGGAATGCGCTACCACACCGGTATGAAGGCAGCTCTCCGCATGCTTTCAGCGCATATGGCAGAGTAAAATGGTCTGGCTTAGTTCCAGCACACAGCATGCGGCAAGATACACCAATTGCTCTGTCAAGGCGGCCTTCCTTGATGTGTTCTCTTAACAGTAGATTCCACCACACGGCTGGTGATGGCGTGACGACGCGCTCCAACACTGAGAGAGCATCGCTCGTGGCGCCACAAGCAATATAGGAAGCTACAACACTGGTGCCCAAAGATTTTGGTGACACATATGAATGTGATGGAAGTGGTGGAAGTGACACTGACAGCAATGATGGTGGATACGACAGAAGGCCATAAGCTATTATCTTCTGGTGAATTTGACGGACTGTATTCACAGACCTGTATTCCTTTAACAGGGATGCAAAGTGTGTTGGAGAAACATCTCGACCAGAGCATTCTGCACTTGCAACTGATAGGAACTGAACTCCGATTCGTTTTGCTGCTTTTCGCGAGTTGCAGAGCATAACGCTAGCAGAATATCATCGTGCAGTCTAAATCCTCGAAAGAGAAGTCAGGGCATCACTGTTTCATCAAAGCAAAAGAAATTGCTTAGAAAAATGTGCTGATGGGGTACAAGGGAAATACCAATAATATGAGTGCGCAGCAGCATAATAGGGCAATCGGTAGATTCGGTACACTAGACCATCAAGGCTACAGAACTGTGATCAGGATGTGGCATGCTACTACAATCATGTGATATATCATCTGTATCACTACCCCATTGTTGGAATTTAATATCATGAAAGATCCAATGATGCCGATCAAGACAAGGCACTGGCTGGGCATTTCATCGAGCATGTGCAAGCCGTGAGGACATGGAACCTAGGCACCAGGGGCGGATCCAGTGTAGGGACATGGGTGTACACATGTACACCCAATAATTTTTGCAAAAACTTCGAAGTCTGGAGGTTTGTCAAATAGCTAATAGCATTTTTTTTGAACAAAATAGCTAATAGCTTTAGGTTAGGCCGTTAGGGTTTTGGTGCTCAGCTTGAAGGGAAGGGAAGAGAAGTGCTGGAAGTACCTGGTGGGTACTCGTCGCCGGCGAAGAGACCAACTAATGTCGCAGCACCTGCCTTGGGGCGGTGGCGGCGGCCCTGCCAGTCGTCGAGAGCGAGAGGGGGCCGAGCACGAGAGAACGCACACGGATGGGAGCGTTTGGTAATTGGTATGATCGCCCTTAAGAGTTGCCTTGTCTTGCCTTGCCGGACCAGGCCAGCCTCGCCAACACAAAAGCTAAGGAAATCCTTGTCTAAAGATATTTAGAAATTTTGTATAAATAAGTAAAGAATCATGTTAGGTGTTTATGAAAATAATTCCACATAACTTGAATTATTATTTTATGGCCAAAGGTAGTTTGGTGAGAAAAAATAGAATTTAAATATTATAACTAAAATAATTATCTACATCTATATCACCTATCACCTATCACCTAATAATAAAGAGACAAATTTTCTTGCACAGAGTCTTTCATCTAACTAAGAGATTGATTCAATTACAATTTAATTTTCCTGATTCCATGTCGCGTCCTTTTTTGTTTTCTAGTTTTTATGTCCGAGTCCATTTTCTTGTCCGTCACAAATATTTTTGTCCAACCTAACTCCAAAGTGACTGGGCCGTTTTTTTCTCCGTGAACCACCGTCGTTTTGAACGTTCCCGTACACGTGTCTTTCTTCTGTTTCTTTTTCGTTTCCTCCACTCCTCAATTTTGTTTGTGACTAGGTTAGTGCCCGTGCGTTGCAACGGGATAACAATCATAAATGTGTCACAAATGGGAAGAATCAACTCAACCAAATACAAGTCAAAGATTCATTCAAATTGATAATGTTGCTTTGATATACAGTGTCTTTGCCCATGAGTTGCTACAAGAAAATTTCTAAGAAATAACATGGAAAAAAAAATGCTGGAGCAAACATCATGTGTCTACAATTAATCATTTGTTGAGGTTCTTGTCTTTGACAATTCTAATAATAGCTAAAATGCCTAGTTGAAGCAACAATGCCACACCCTGAAGCAACATCAATAGTGTCCTCTTCGCCGCTGGTGAACAATTCAAACTGAGGCTACATATCTTCAAAGCAACAAAAATCATATTAGTTAATTATTTTTTAGATCTGTACAGCTCTTCTTCATAAACATCTGAAAAATATATACAACCAACAACTATCAGGATATTAGCATCATCTTTTTCCTATTTATATGTACATCAGAAGATAAAAATCCAAATGGAATTTGCTAATAACCAGCAGCAACAGCAAGATATCAGTAGATGTCTTTTTCCTAATCTCTTTCAAAAACTCCTAATTATAATAACATAACTTAGCAATTTGGATAATAATAATAATAATAATAATAAAATCATGATAAAACATGGTCGATTTTAATACTTGGTATGATGCAAGAAAATCTGAGATTCGGGCAATAAACAAAGTCTAAGGAGCCTTGCTAACCATCAGATTAGATACATAAAAACAGAGAATAAAATCGCAACTGATCAGACATGAGGATACCTACAGACTGATGGTCCAAAATGAAGTCACAAGCAGGAACCTACCTCCTCAATACAGACTCATATTGTCCAAATTGATCCTGTCAATGACTTCCCCATCTTTCACAGCATTAAGATGGTAGACCCCAGGACACGGCTCAATTGCCACATTGACTGCCCTCTAGTGACATGCACTACAACCATCCTTGAGCTGACCCAACAAAAAATTAGAATATGTGGACTTTGGATATGGACGGCTGCTTCAGGCTCTCTCATTCTCCCTGTCTCTCTGGTATTCTGCACGAACAGAGCCATAGCGCTGCCATGAGCCCACTCCACACAAAGACATTGTTCCCCCAGCCAACGCTAACGACCACCCAAAGGCCATTGACACCCCCACGCCGCCTGAACCAGACTCCACGAGCCGGTCCCAGGTGCACGTGCTGTAGAAGGGTTCCTGAAATCTCCATCTTCTGCTTCTACATTTCGAATATTTTTTTAGACAATGTGTATATTTGCTATTGACGTTCTCCGTATCTCAGTAATGATGACCCAACCATGTTTGCCAAATAGGCGACCAATATGTGATGTTGAGTTGTTGACAATTAGGAAGCATGTTGTGTATGCGATGCATCTAGGCTGGAATTAACTACAACACCAATTGTTGGAGAGACAGGATCTTCAAAGAACTGTGTGGAAAAAAAGCAACAGTTGGTCAGGAAAAGCATGTAAAAAAGAGGAAGATATCACCTCTTTTGCAGAAACTGTAATTCAGTCATCTTCAGAGTCAGAATTGGAGCCAAGCTCCTCCGAATAAGTAGCAAAGTAGGGTGGAAGCAAATTAAAGGTCTTACATAGGTTGGAATTAGACCATTAGGAAGAGGCATAGAAGGGGTATCTGAAGAAAAAATCTTTTTATTCACAATCTCAAAATGATCCTAAATAATCCAAAAGTTGAAGTCGGAGACAACAATACAGATAAAAAATCTGTATCATCCTAAATCTGTGTCAACCAAAAAGAGAAGGCAAAACTTGTAG
Organism: Bothriochloa decipiens; assembly: GCA_023333625.1. Classification (NCBI taxonomy): domain Eukaryota; kingdom Viridiplantae; phylum Streptophyta; class Magnoliopsida; order Poales; family Poaceae; genus Bothriochloa; species Bothriochloa decipiens. The sequence goes on along the minus strand of JALGXP010000042.1, from coordinate 44,406 downwards.
ACAATGATGGTCTGAGACTCACTATCATTTGAATATTGTGTGACACTGCTTGGTTAAAAGATGCTCTTCAGTATAGGCTGGGGTAGGGCATACAAAGTGCGCTACAAATTTCTAGCAGCTGAATTGCTGCCTTGCAGGACCCTTGCTACATGCCAGCATCAAGATAGCATTTTTTTCGAGGAAATCTGAGGATCAGAATAAATTACTGCAGCTATGTCATGTATGTGTGATCTGAACTTTCATAGCAACAAATTGTCGGAGTTGTTTAAGGGAAAAGAGTGGGAACTCACCTTCTATTATTTGTCGAAGCATAACCTAAGCTCTTCGATTGAACCCCTCCTGCATAAAGGAGAATCACCTTAACCAGTAGGCTGCATCCTGCAACCATACTCTGCAAGGGAAATTTCTAAACACTTGACCAGAATGTCATATATATGAACTTTGGAGCTTGTGGCACAGATAAAAAAAACTCTAAAATTCTTTGTAGCCACTTTCTAAAGTAAAACCAAAAGGCATTCTGAGATGCATCAGAATTCTTGTTGCAGTAGATGGGAATTATGAGTTTGCTTGTTTAGGTTCTGAGCTCGCAGAAAGGTTCCAAGGTTCAGCGTAGAATCAGAGCTTGCAGAAAGATTCCAAGGTTCCAAGGGAGTTTATTTTTGAATGCCATGTTTACACACATTACTTATTTCAGTGCCTAAAATAAGATACTTATTTCAGTGCCTAAAATAAGACATTGCTAATGACCACATCAAGAGAAAAGAATAATCAAATAGTAAAATTGGTGCAGATAGTAAATTTGGCTTGCCTATTGACCACTACAGTCACTGCCATTTCCCAATGTATTGATGTCTCGAGAAGTCAACGCAGGAGTAGGATAATCTGAATGGCAAGTCAATTGACAATTTCAGAGTAGTTCATATCTCTAGTAAGAAAAGGAGCTGCTCGTGGCTGTAGCTAGTGGCTGTCAAATTTCATCTTTCTAGGTGCCTGATCAGAATCCTGGATGTTGCTGCAACAAGAACTCAATGACTACAGTAGATAGAAACAAACAATAGTAGAGTACTGGGTGTGCCTAAATCAGAAAAAGTGTAGGCATGTCTAAGTGCAGATATGCAACATGCAGGAAGTTTTTTTTTTTTTGGCTTTCTGGTTGTTTTTACCATTGACAGTACAAAATGTAGAAGGAATAACCAGGATACAAAGCAAATGAAAGCAATGTGTCAACATCATGACTGAATCAAATAGCATGTCCTCAAAATAAAACTCCTTAAGTTCCTTGACTGAATGAAAACTGCAAATTCGGAATGATTCATGTGTAAACATGAAGTAAACTTGCAGATAAAGAAATGGATTATTACTTATAGGAGGATCACTTCATATAAGAAATCACAGAGTGAAAAATCCTCAAGTTGAACAATTAGCAGAAACCAGAAAGACAACATTGTAATACTGATACCTTTCTACTTGGTGTTGGGTGGACCGTGCTTTAGTTTTTGCTTCAGATGATTAAATGTGCACCGAGGGTCAATAAGTGGGACGTGCATAGTTTCCGATGGCGGATCCTGAAATCCTTCAAACAAAGCCGATTTTGTATTCATAAACAGGATAATCGATGTACCAACCAATGCACAGGTAAAACAATTCTTGTAATGAAGACATTCACTGATTCAATAACACATGGACCTGTATACACACAGAACATGCACTAAGGTTGATTCCAAATCAATAATCATCTCCGCAATGTCATCAGATTTAAACTCCAAGATTCAGGATGATGAGAATGTGTCGTTATCTATACTATTGTAATCTAACACAATCTCAGACAGTGAGACAGATGGATCTTACATGATTATGCAGCCTGAAACCTGAAAGACTATCTGTAGAAAAGGTAACCTGGAAGACTCCTACCACTACCAGAATCTAAATGAACTATGTCACTAAAATACATACATCATCGCCCTTCATGACCTCTTCATTCATAAGCGCTAGGAACATTCACATCAAAGCAGATCAATGAATGACTAAAAAATAAGCAGACCAATTAATACAGAACTGCAGGCTCAAATGAAATTAGGTCGTACCTGTTGAGACCTGACGAAGGGGCCGACCCGAGCGCCTGCCGTGCTGCGCGCGGTGGAGGTGGGCTCAGCTCCTGCTGTGACGGAGCAGGGGTCGGTCCGGCGGTTTCAGCGGCGCGGAGGGTGGCGGCCGGAGGGAGGCGCCGAACGTCCTCGCGGAGGGCTGTGGCCGGACGGCGGCGGCGTACGTCCACGCGGAGGGCTGCGGCCGGAGGGGATGGGTCCTCGCCGGATTCGTTGAGGGGGCGAGCGGATGCTGTGCCGCAGCGTGGGATGGGGGCGGAGGCGGCGCGACGGGGTGCCCGGTAGGGTCGACATTGTCGTGGGAGGTGGGGAGCGCTGGTCTCGTCCGACGGCGGAGCGTCTGGCGTTGAGGCAGCAGCTCGTCAGCCGGCAACGGTTGGAGCGTCCGGCGGCGTCTCGTTGGACGCCAGAGGCCCGTCCGTCCTCCGGCGTCGTCGCGTCCGGTGGTGTTGGCAGGCCGACGGTGGCGTCGCGTCCAGGGGCAGCGGGTCCGGCGGTGGGGGCAGGCGCCCTTGGCCCGGCTGAGCAGGACTTCGGCGGAGAGCAGAGCGGGGGCAGAAGCCAGGTGGGGGCAGAAGGCGGGCGGCGTTTCGCCTTGGCCTCGCTCGGCCGCGGAGCGGGGCGGAGCCGAGAGCGGGCGGCGGTTCCACGAAGGGATCTGCGGAGGCTCTGCGGGCGAGCGAGCGAGCGTGCGAGCAGCGGCATGGAAGCCGGGCGGTCGTGCGAGCGAGCGGCGACCTGAAAGCCCTGTCAACGATTCCTTTTCGTTCGTATTAGGGGTAGAGACTTCTTTCGGTTTTTCTCCCGTAATTTTCCACCAGGAAATCGGACAAAATACAGGGAGAAAGAAAAGGAAATTAGTGCAGGGTTTCGAATCCAAATGTAAGGCATAATGAATAAATATCTAAAAATAATAAAGAGACAAATTTTCTTGCACAGAGTCTTTCATCTAACTAAGATTGATTCAATTACAATTTAATTTTCCCTATTTCCATGTCGCGTCCTTTTTTGTTTTCTTATGTCCGAGTCTATTTTCTCGTCCGTCACAAATATTTTTGTCCAACCTAACTCTAAAGTGACTTGGTCTTGGTCATCAACCCAAAAAAACTGGGTCGATTTTTTTCTCCGTGAACCACCGTCGTTTTGAACGTTCCCGTACACGCGTCTTTCTTCCGTTTTTTTCTTTTCCTCCACTCCTCAATTTTGTTTGTCACTTCTTTCAATTTTTCTCCTGTAATTTTCCAACAGAAAATCGGATAAAACACAGGGAGAAAGAAAAGGAAATTAATGCAGGGTTTCGAATCCAAATATAAGGCATAAAGAATAAATATCTAAAAATAATGATAACAAAATGGATTAGCATTCCAATAAAAAAGCAACACAAATCACGTCTCACAAATCTTTTCGAAATCGAGTCTAACACGAACTTACCGGAGCGAGGTAAACAAGGAGAAAATCTAAAATAAATGATTATAAATAAAATCAGACAACATAAACGCGTCATCGACTTGGTGCTATGTCCTGACATCGCGGTTGCCTGGGATGGGTCCAGCGCAACATCTGCCGAGCTGCTGGCCTACTGCACCGCTTGCATGGCTAAACCACTACGGGCAAGGCGCCACCCTGTTGAACTACTCATCCACCGCACTATGCGCTATGGACCTCATTGTGGCCATGTAGGTGGTCGCTTGAATGGCCTGGCACATAACACAAAAAGGTCATTGTGGCCTCAAGCCTATCATGTCGTAGTCGATACCTTCATTCTAGGGACCACACACCATCCTTGCACTTTGGGCGGCCGTAGATCCCTCTAACCCACAATGTTGGGGCCCACTCATGTTGTAAAGGAAGGGCTCCACCATGACCCACTTCATGTAGCTTGTGGACTAATACCACGCCAAGGTGCTCGAGGAGGAACTTCTCTAGAAGCTCATGTGTTAGCATTGTTGCCAGGGACTTGGAGGAGTTCACACCAAGCTCTATTTTATAACTATGCTCGCCACTCCCAGGAGGCAAGATGAGAGAAAATAGAGAAACAAGAAGTGGTTCCCCAGGCCTTATTGTGCTCGAGTGCTCATGGACATGTGAAACACTACAGAAATTTATGTTAGTTAACCATTATAATTCATTGACTAATAGTAAGTTAGTAATCGTGTCATGAGATACGATGTCTTTTATTTTATTCCATGGAGGTATGGAGAAGACAATGAATAAAATGGTAATAATTGTTGTCCATGATAAATATTGATTTCCCCCCCATTGCAACGCATGGCCATATTTACTGGTATAATACAAAATAGGTATATATAATTTCTACCCATAATATGCCCCTAGTGAAGACTCTATCCGATAAATCATTGTGTGTGCCCTGCCTTGCTCTGCCTCTTCGTGCCACCGACCCCCGAAACAGCTCATGACGGTTCTTAGAAATAAAAAGGCAAGTACAATCTCAAAACAATCAACACACTCGCAAGATTGCCCCCCCCCCCCCGGGCGTCATGCACGACTCAATCACGTCAAACGAGATAGTGGAAGAGTAAACTTGTCACTAGGGTATGAGGCCAAGATGGCAAAGCATAAAAGTTTTAAAGATAATATCATACGCGGCTAATGGAGATAAGTATACATTAAACGTTAGCGCTAAAGATATAGCAATGCATATTTGTGGAATTTTGTAGATAAATAGTAAGCATACACGAGACATGTTTGTTATGTTTCATAGAAAAACTAGGATACTCTAGGTCTAGATATTCTTGTATGCTAAAAATATCTCAGAAATAAATAAGAATTGATATATATATATAATTATATATACACACACCATAGTGAACATGGATAGATATAAATAGCGTGTCCATTGATATACTTCGTTTACATAATAACAAAGCCAGAAAGACCATCCAAGCCTCTACTTGATGCCTTCTATCCTTCCCCTGCTCCTCCTTTCTCTCTTTTGCATAAAGCTGACAAGTTGAATAGTTATCTATAGTGTAAACTAGATTTAATTTAAGAGATTGTTTAGAGTGCGCTGAAGAGAGGGGATGAAAATTTTAAAAAACTAGTAATTACATCATATGTATTGTTGTTAATATATATTTATTAGACAATCTTAACATTTTTTAATTATGTACACCCAATATTATAAAGTTATGTCCGCTATTGCTAGGCACCTAGCTACCTCATACCGAAAAATCACGCACTGACGTTCCAAGAATATGGAATTTTCTGAAACCAGCACATCAGTTCTAACATCTCCTAGAGCAGAGCTTGCACTTTAAGAATATTTTTAAGAAAATGAAAATATCCAGCAAAGCAAGAAGCTAAGCTTCCTCCTTACCGGTCCAGATGGATGATGTGCACTGGCACTGCGCGTCAATCCGATACACTATCAGAGAGAAGAAGAGGTTGGGCAGACAAGGAGGACGAAGGGCGTCCTCTCCCGGCGTGGCTGGCGTGCTTCGCTTTCTCTGGGTGCGGCGGCGCGGGAGGAGGTGGAGATTAGAGAAGACGGAAGGGAAGACACAGAATGGAGAGTCACATGAGCCCATAGCCGAGATCGGGCTCGAGTGTGAAGGCGCACGCTGCCCCGTTAAGAGAAAAAACGAGCAGCCCAGTAAAGCCCACAATAGATTATTTACTGGATTGAAAATAATGAGAGATATATTTTTAATTAATTTTTAGTAATCAAACTGAAACATTAATCGGCAGGGAAAAAATAAGAAGACAAAATCAAATTCACTAATTTGCAAAAAAAAAAAAGAAATAAATCCACTCATGGCATGTAAGTGCATTTCATCCAAACGTCAGGGACCTGTTAGCAGTTTGGGGAGTATGAAAGTGGGGACCAGGCCTGGCCATGTCTGGCCACGTTTTCAGTAAACAGCTCTTTGTTTCCTCCTCCATAACATATCAATATATATGCTCCATGATCATGATCAGAATATAGGCAAGTGGACTCTAGGTCCTAATGAACAAACAAATTGAAACCTTGTCACAGGGTAAAACACAGAAATCTAATTTCTTTTTTTCCCCTCATGGCATGATTTCTTTGTAAACTTTATCACTACTAATGTGTTAGTTCTCAGAGTGGCACTACAGATTTACAGAATTTACAGATTACAGACTTTGTCAGGCTGGAGCGCCAAGTTTACAAGTGGTAAATTCTAGAAAATCCCTCCCTCAGCTAATAGTCCTGTATGAAGGGTAAATTTTGGACTTGTTGGAGTCTGATATTCAGAGAGCAGGACATGGTCAGTCAGGTAAGATGGCACAATAAGGGCCCGTTTGGAATGCAGGAAATCCAAAGAAAAAATGGAGGAATCTGAAATGGAGGAAAGGAAATCGTTGTCAGCGTTTGGAACAAAGGAATCGTCGGTTCCTTTCCTATGGAATCCTGTAGCAGGCTAGCCATTTCACATGAATTGAAACATCCACTCCGATCTGTTGTTTTCTTTCCTTCGCGTTTGTCCGAGGCAACGCTCGCGTGCAAAAGAGAGAACGACGAGTCAAAAGCGAACCAGCATAGTGTGTCGATGAACAAGAAACTCCTTGCAACCATGCATGTCCATGGAGGTCAACAGAGCTGTCGCAGCCGTCGGGCATCGGCGCGTGTAGGAACCATGGCAACCAGGGTGAGCAGCTCGAGGGGCTCGGCGTGGGTAGCCAGCAAGGCTGCGTCGACCTTGGCCTTGTCCCTGGCCTCTATCCTGGCGGCCCAAGTGCTAATGAGAGGAGGCAAGCAGATAGACATGGATGAAGCTTGAAGCTGACGGAGGAAGAGCCGAAGAGGTGAGGCATCGAAGTGACTGGAGAAAAACAAAGTTGCCTTTTGTTTTTAATAGCCTACGTAGAATGACAATGGGTCCTAGCATCTTGGGTCCGCATGTCAGTGGCTGGTAAATGGCTGCATATTTTCCTCCACTTGCTGACCATCAAATCTATTTTCCTGTGATCCAATTCTTGTTCCAAACACATGTTCCAAACACCTAATCCTATGTTTCCTTTAAGTTTTCCTTTCCTCTGTTAGATGCTTTAATTATCCCATGTATTTCTTTGCTAATTACAGATGTATCTATTAATTAATCCATATATTTATTTGCTAATTAAAGTTTGATGCTTTACTAATCCCATGTCAATGTAATAATGCAACAAAATTCATCTTTCATCTAGTCGCAGAAAAAAATCACTTTTCATCACGTTCGTTAATATGATCACTAAAATCAAATGTGTATATATTTTTCATTCCCATGTTATGGATTCCTGCGATCCAAATGGTCTAAAGTTTCAATTCCTGTATTTTGGAATTATATGATTTTGCATCGTGTACTCATTCCTTTATTTTCTACTTTCCTGTGTTTCCTCTCGTTCCTTTATTTTGCATTTCTGCGTTCCAAACAAGCCCAAACCTGTTCAACCTTAACAGTTGGTCTCACAAGTCACAAGCCATAATACACCCGTCGGTGTCCTGCGTGTGTGTGCCTATCACGGATGATGTGATGCAGTACGTGTTCAGTTTGGTTGGTATACTGCAACTTTCACACAATAGACCGATGACAGTGGAAACTTCTGTCGTTTCTGCATTTATTAAAAAATATGCTTTTTTTTATTTTCTGATCCAGCAGGGGACAATCACTCAGCTCTCTACCCGGAAACAACAAACAAATGGCCCAAAAAAATACCACTAGAATTTTGGATAATTTTGGAGCATGAAGAAAAATAGAATGCAAAATTTGTATTTTCCGTACATTGATTAATAAGCCCATATGGTCCATCATCCATGTATGTTCTGGTTACGTATAAATAATTAAAAAAACTGATAGCGGATAACCCTTTTCCTTTGAACAAGTCACCACATCAACCCATGCCGCCGTCACTCCGGCTTGGTCAACACCATCTCCCCCCTCCGCCCCGTCCAGTAATTTTGGTTACAGCTCGCACATAATCTCTACAACTAGATTATGATTATTATTTTATTTCCACAGTATACGATTAATTAGTCTTGCATTGGTGTCATGGCAGCCCACAGTCAATTTCAAGGCAGGTGGATTTGTCATAGGATTTTTTACATGGCAATTTTTTTTACTGAAACTTGTGAATTAAATTGTCTCTTGTGAAATTCCAACCAAATTCCTATTCAAATAGGCTCCAAATTAATCAATACTCGGGGCTTAACAAATCACCTCCATTAATTTCTGCCTGCCAAGGCCATATCTAACCAGTAGGAGTATTAAGTTCGAATGACCACTCGCTAATCACTACTACAACCACTCCAACCTCCAACAAGTAATTACTGTTGTACCCTTAAACACGACCACGTCTCTAGCAGTCTAGCTAGTTCAAAATCAGCAATTTTTAGTAATAAAAAAAGCGCAAGACGAAATTTGGAATCTTTCTTGCAGAGTATATAAATGTGAACACGTATATATGCCCTTCCACAGTTGTTGAATGTACAGGCGTGAATAGGTGTGTCCATCCACCTGCCTACCCAAATGCGAATCATCTCAACTTGGATGTCGGATCCGCTGCGGGAGATGCGATGCGAGAGCGAGCCCGAGCGTTCAGCTCGCAGCAGAAATGTTCTGCTGACGGGCGGGCTCCACCTAGCAGCCGCTGAGTCAGCTGCCATGTCCACGTATACAGCCGAGTAGATAAAGCATAGACCTGCTATGACAACCAACTTGCCAATCGCGATCGCGGTTGCGGCAAACAGCGAATTCAGAGCGCAGCAGCAAACCCAAACCCGGCGGCGAGATCCACGCGCGCGGCCGGCTGACGGGAGCAGCCGCTTTCGTGCCGTGCGCGCCTCCCCTCCCCTTCCGTTCTCCGCTCCCCGCGCACGGCGAAGGCGGCGGATTGCTGAATTGAGCGGGCGGGTTCCAATTCATGACGGTGCGGCCGGGGTGGGTGGTGTGGGTGGCGCGGGGCTCGGCGGCGGCGTGGCAGCGCGTGGCGTGCAACCCGGAGACGCTCCCGCCCGACCGCGTCCTCGCGCTCATCTGCTGCGCTCCGCTCCACCTCCTCGCGCGCCTCGCCGCCTTCCTCTGCGTCCCCTTCCTCCCCGGGCCCGCACTCCGCCTCCGCCGCAGCCGCCGCCGCTTCCTCGTCCTCCGCCCCCCCCGAGCTTGCGCCGCACCCTTTCGCTTATTCCTCCTCGTCCTCTTCTTCTTCGTCGTCGGATGAGGAGGAGGACGACGACGACGGGGACGGCATCCACCAACACGTCGATTGAGGTACGCGGTTGCCTTTCGCTTTTCAGTTTCGTACCCCATCGCTGGCTGCGCTGCAGATTAGCTTGGGTTGTTTTGTGATCCTAGTTTGTGGCTGGAGTCCGGATGTTCACCTAAATGTGCGCAAATCGGTATCTGACTACTTCATCGAAATTGAATGGACTTTTCCTTTCTCTTTTGAGTGGAGGGATGTAAACTTTCCATTGTGTTGTCACCTCGAATTGAATTGCGTCAAGCAATCTGTTCTAGTTTCGTATGTTGGTGGTCGCTGTGCAAAAATGACTTTGTTCTCTGACTTTGGAGAAATCTGTCGCTCAATCACGGGTAATTAAATTGATTGAGGTCAAATTTACGTGACGTTGGCTTATTCGAACCATATGATTGAGTTAATAAGGGGCATAATATGTTGGAATCTTTTGCTTGCATTAGGAAATGTACAAGTGTTGGTTCAGTTGTCCATTTTGAATGATCGATATTTGTTAATTATTTTTCAGAGCTGTGTAACTCTGCACAACACTGCTCTGGTCACCTTAACATGCTACACATTGTTTAAGGAGAATCTGGATGATGAATTTTGACTTGACTTCATGCCTATTTTGAATGTCAATCTTCATAGATCATTTTCCATAAGTGCAAATGGGTGTAACTCAGTAATACACTTGTTGCAGGTTTCTATGTCAAAAAGGTAAAACAGAGATGTCTTTCTCAGGACATATCTATTCATGTGTTTTTGCTAGGTTTTGGGTCATACGTAACACCTTTGTGGGAGCACAAGGTGATGCTGATATCCTATCCATACTCTAATTGGCTGTAGCATGCTAACTTATTGGAGATCTTAGAATTAAGGCCATGGAATTGTCTATCTTGTGCAAACTCATGCATATGGCGCATTCTATGTTTTTTCCTTATGATTATCTTTGCTACAGTACCTTGTTTTTTTTTTTGCTGTTATTACAGCTAGTTCTGTGTTAGTATGGACAGTAGTACAAGTTGTAATTTTGGGCACCACACAATCAGCCCCTTTTGCCTACACTGATGCAAAAGGGGAAAAAACATAAATGTAGTTGAGGACCAGGTAATATTTTTTGTAAGATCAAGGTCTTGACATCAATAATGGTTTGCTCACAGTGAGAGGTGGGGTGAAGTCAAGAGCATTGTGCATTATTCTTGAAATTATAGTCCTACAGTAATGCATCATCTGAAAACTGCAATGTGGAAGATGATGATAAGATTTTAAGAGCACTAGTTTTACATATCTAATGTTTCCGCTCCACCTGCCTTTGATAAGAGGTACTTTTGCGTGTAATATGACCATACGGAACTTTTGGGCATAATATATTAGTATCCTCAATGACTGTGTCTATGAGAGAGTTGTGAAGTATTATTTGGTCAAATTACTATTTAGCGCTTGAGCTGCATCTATTTCTGGTTGTATCTTCTTCGCTCTTAAAATTAATCTATTTATTACCTCAATAATCCTCATTAGTGGAACTAAGTCACTAAAACAGATCTTCTTAAGGTTATCAAACATACTAAAAGGAAGGGTTTCTATATAACATCAAAACACTTAAGTCAGGATTTGAAACCTTAAACTTTCGTCTCAACCTTTTTATTTCAGGTTGTTTGAGGATAAGGCTCAGAAAAAGAGAATTTGGGGGATTCAGGAGGGAACTGCTCGCCTGTTGGCGTATTCAGGGGGGAACCTTAAACTTTCACACGTTGGCGTGTTGTACTGGATGCTAAACTGCTCGCCTGTCTATCTCATTTTTTTCAGGATTTAGCATTCTGACGACTTTCATTGTTAATAAGCCCATATAGGTCAGAAGCTCAGTAAAACGGATACCGACGGATGAAATTGGTTTTAGCCGTGATTATTATTGTTGTTGTTTAAATGATCTACTGATTTACTTCCTCCGTTTTAAATTGTAGTTCACGTTGATTTTTTGGTACATACACTTTGCTATGTATCTAGACATATTATTTATCTAGGTATATAGCAAAATATATATATATCAAAAAAGTCAAAGTGAATTACAATTTAGAACGGATGGAGTATATATATATATATATATATATTGAATATTAAAAAGAAGAAAAAGCCAAGACTAGGCAATGTCTATGAAAGAGGGTATTTTTTCTATTCTTTTCGGTAGCGTTGTGGCCTTGTGGGCCATCATGAACTTGAAAGTTGAACTAGAGACTTCATCCATACATCAGTGAGTGAACACAGCAACCCATAGGGGTGTAGCAACGATATCGATTACTGCAAAAGCGATATATAATAACCTGACAACCGAAACCAACTAATAAAGCAACAATGATTGGATTAGGACCTCACTGTGCACCCGCCAGATATATGTATTACACCTCAATAACTGAGTTAAGGAGGTCCGATGATATATAGCGGTAGCTTCAGACTGTCTGCGTAGCCTTGATGTGGGTTCCTCTGGATTGGACACAGGAACCGTTTCAACTTATATCAAGGCTGTACAAATTTGTGAATCATTCCAACCGGGAATCGTTGCAAGGACTCAATCCAAAGGAATTGAACAAGCCCTAAGGTTGTCTAGGCCGGGTCTTCTGCCTGGCCCTCAACAATGAACAAGATGGGGCCATCAACAAACCAAGCATTGGATGCACCAAGATTCAAGACATGGAATAATTGCACCTAACCTATTTTTAGAGTAAAACTACATCCATTCACAGAAAAAGCAAATAAAGTCTAAACCAAAGATGTCACATAAGATATTAAATAAATAGCCATTTTACAATGGTTGGAAAAGCATTCTGAAGCTTTTAGATGCTTCTTGATGCCTACTCAAAATAATTATTTGTGTGAATTATTTTCGGTTAAGGGTAATAATGTCATCGCACGTCCTTCCGTCTCGCCACATCCCTACCGTGTACTCTTCCACACGCCGAAGCGCCGGTTGGAGATTCTTTCTCCCTCGCCAGCCGCCGCCACGCCCCTGCACGGCGTCGTGCCGGGCGTCCTGCCCTCATCCTCGCTTGCTGCGGCAGCCGCCCTTCCCCTTACCCTCGCGCGTCGCCGTCCTGCCCTCTCCCTCACGCGGCGCGCGCCGTCGCGCTTCCCTCATCCCCGGCGCCGCCGCCTGACGCGAGCAGCAACTGCGCCTGCGCGCCGCCGTCGCCGCCGCCGCCCGCTGGGAGAAATTAACGAATGACGACTACTACCAGCACAAAGGCCGGTCCATCAAGATCTGCAACTTCGCCGACGCCGCCTACGTCGTCAACCAGGCCTCAAGTAAGCAGCCACCGCCACTCATCTTCCTCTCCTCGTGCCATTATTGACCTATCTGAAAATCGCCCACTGTATTGCTCGTGCAAACGTGAATTCTTTAGTTCAATCACGTAGCAAAATGTATAAATGCTGTCACTGGTAAGTGCAATTCACACATGTAAATGGTGACTAGCAGTATGTATTACTCCTTGAAAATTTGTAATACCTCATTTGAGTAGGCCACATACAGAGGCACACACACTGTTAGATTCAGTTTTCTTTATGTGCTTTGTTTTGTGGACAGAACCAGAGACATGTTTTGGCCATGTTAGTACCTAAGATAACTGCAGCCAGGTTTAGATCACAGAAAATGAATCATCACCAGCATGGTTGATGAACTTGTGGAAAAAAATTGATTGCATCATTCTTCTAGATCAGTTTGATAAGGCAGAGAAACCATTTATCCTTTCAGTTTGATAAGATAGTGATAGAGCTTGTGAAGGGACTCCTTAGTATCTTAAATAATCTAAGTTTCCCACAACAAAAAAACAGAGATACTACTTCAGGAGACTAGTACTTCATAATCCATTTTATATCCTTTGAGTAAGCACATTACCTATTTCATTTTAAAGCTGCAGTCTTTCCAGATACAGGATTCTGAATTTATCTTGATTAAGAACTTCTAGTTTCACTAATTATGTATGCAAAGGCACTTTCTACTTTCCAGCATTCTTCCATATGAGATGGAGCTAACATAATTAAGTTAAAATCCCCAATACCTGTTCAGCTTTTTGTATGTTTAGTTTACTGAACGTAGTGTACATTCTTTTTCACATTAATGTGACTGTATCGTCCATGTAAATTTTGAGCTGGACTATCAAGGTTACGTCCTCAAGTACCAAAACCTTAAAATTTCACCTCCTGTGTAGCTATTGTCGTTGACTGCTTGTAGAGTTAACACAGTATGAACATAACCTGTACCTGTATATAGTGTCAAGGAAGGGCAGATATAGTCCAACTAGACTACTGTCTCCTTTAGTACCTATCATATATGGGATAATTTTATGAATTGCATTCTTGAGTCCTGTGCTTTTCATGTGAAATTGAATTGATTGACTGGTTGCTTTTCATAATTCTAATTACATTTTTATTCTCCCTATGTCTGGTCATACAATCCAATATTGAGCTTCACTTGTGGTAGTACTATCAACATTTTTTACATCTGCATCGGGCTTGATTGACATTGGCCATCATCTGTACTAGTGCTTATTCCCTGAATGCAGCAATTGATTGATTTTTTTTTTTGAGAAATCATTATTCTCATTTCCAGACTCTCTAGCATGGGTCACGATACAATGTTTTTTCTTGGCTTAGTTGTTGAGGTCTAAACCTAGCAGGGTTCTGATATATTCTCTCTTTGTTGTCAAGCAAACTAGCAGCTGCAGGTGCTAAGCTTTCGTCACTGAATATGCAGGAATCGACCCCACAAACGAGAGGAAAATGTTTCAGCAGCTTGCCAGAGCCCTTGGAGGACAGTGGTCAGTGCTGTTGGGCACTAATCAGCCGAATATTTTTCCATGAGCACAGGAGGCTTGTAAAGTTTAGCGTGTAGAGCTGGAAGCAGCTTTTGGGTGGTTAATTTAAGCTTAAGTTGTACTTCCATGTAAATATAGGAAAGCTAATGTAGCTGTTTGCATTATCTATCTATCAAAAACCAATTTCTGCCTTGCTGGGCTGCTCTAGTCACTTGGCAGCCCTTTTTTCATGTGACATGGGAGGGTACAGCACTGTGGAATGATCCCTACCCCGCTCACCACCAGCCAGTTTATCTGCAAGTGGCCAATTTAGTTTTTTAGAGAGCGAAGTGGCCAATTTAGTTCAGTAGTTATTTTGCAGAGTGACTGCGGAAGTCAGTCCATGTGCTGTTTGCTATGACAAGCGTGATCCTCCTAGGCGTGATTCAATTCACTTTTACTGTTGCTGATATTAATTATTGATGAGGTTCATCGAGCGCTCTTATTAGCATGTCGACAATAGCGTGACAATACTGATTTTTTCTTGCTGCCTGTGGGAGCGTGGCCAACGGCAACTAATCATAGGTAAGACTTTGTAGTGGACAAACTTTTCATTTGAATTTGTTTAGGGTTTTAAACAATCAATTTACACTCGATTTAGGATAATACATGGGGAACTAAACTAGATTATAGCCACAAGTGATCGAGGGGTGCAGTGGTATTAGAGGTTGGATGTGAGAGGGAGGTTGTGTGTTGAAATATTATTCCTATTATTTGCCATTTTTTAGTTCTAAAAATAGTTTATCTCTTTTGCCATTTTTTAGGTCTAAAATCACTATTTTTGTAAAACTTTTTGTAGGGATACCTCACATTCTGTGACTCTCGTAACAAACTCAGAATAATACCAATGGGTAGAGGGGGATTTGCACAGAGATTACAGTTAAATGATGTGTCCCTCAACAGAGTTACAGCTTGGCCGCTTGGCTATAATAATGCGTATGTACCAGATCTCGGAAGACAAGAAAACAAAAGATGGAGAACACAAAGAACATTCAGATAAGCGTACAAACTGAAAACACAAAGAACATGATGGGGAGAACAATAGTCAGCTTCTGAATAATAAAAAAAAACAATAGTCAGCTTCAGACTATTCAGAGTTATCTTAATTCATATGTTGCCTTCCTCTCCATGACTAAAAGCATATAATTGGCGCCGATCATCGACCAAACTAAAAGTTGTCCCAAACTTTTCTCCTTTTGAAGGCATGTGTTGAGCTGCTTGTCCCTTCTTACCTGTTCTCAAACCAATCCCTAGCGTAATCTAGCTGATCAGATAGAATTCAATTTTATTCCGAATTCTAACCAGTAACCACGCACCACCCTAATCAGCCGCCGCCGCTTCTGACTCTTGCTTACAAAGCTTACAAAGCTTCAACTTCTTCATGGGCGTACCCTGCAAGTGAAGTACCCTGTTCTCCCAACTGTGACATTTTCTTTTGCACTGCTGTGAAGTACCCTGTTCCCCCGTGGGCGTGCACGTGCAGCCATCCACCTCTCTAACTGTTTCTGTTCCATTCTCGTCCCCTGGAAGTCCTTGGTCTTGGAGGCAGTAAACTTGCTTGCCACTGACAAAAGGAAACCCAAATCAACATACAGACTGTGGAGCTCAACATACTAGACCTTGTAGTAGCTGGAAGCGAGGAACCGATACATTGTTGTCAGACTTCTTCATGTTCCTTCATCTATGAGCATGGATCGATCTTCTTGCAGTAGAGTGCATACCAGCCGCCGGTGCACTCGATGCCGACGTCAGGCACCTCGCTGAAGCCCTGATGTGGAACAGGAACAGGCAAAAACAAGCTAGCAGTTGGACTTTAAAATATGGCTCCCTTCCTCTTTGTAATGACACGGGCGATCCATTGGTGCTCACCTGCAGTAAACCGGGCTGGATGTTCCAAAACGGCGAGTCCTGGAAGACGATGCTGGAGACGACGTCGGTGGAGTACATGAGCTCCAGCAGGTGCGGTCTCGTGAAGGGCAGCGTGCGCTTCTTCCACATGTCCCACCACACGCTGCCTTGGCCGTCAGTGGTGCCGTTCTCACCTGCCCCAGAATATAATGCCAACCTTTCAGCAAGTGATGGAGGAGTGGCGGACTGAGTGGCAGTGTAAGCAATGCAACATCTGTGATGAAGACGTCTTGGAGATCATGGCCGTGGATCAAGCTAATGTACCTCCCGTCAGGAAGCTCGCGCCCTCTCCCGTACGACGCGGCAGATGTTGAAGTGGCCCGTGAGGCACACCCCGGTGGGTCGCGCGGAGGATCGAGGGCTCTGAGCCGGTAGAGACGACGGCATAGGGCAACGAGATCGGGATCGCCGGCGAGGAGGTCGTCGGCACCGGCCTCGAGCGCGAGGAGCGCCAGCAGCGCCGGCCCGCGTGTCTCACTGGGTGCTCCGCGCGGCCCCGAAGCGAGCACCTGCCTGATGACGATGACGGCCGCCGCGCCCTCCGCCCGCCGAATCGCCGCACGTCCTGTTGGGCAGCGCCAGCCTGACGATGACGACGGCCGCCGCGCCCACCGCCGCCGACTCGAGGGCCGCAGCAGCCGATGAAGGCGGCGGTGGAGAAGACGGCGGGTACAGCCGGAGCGAATCCGATAGTCAACGCCGAACACGAACATCAACGTGAGGTCGGAGGAGGGGCCGGGATCGGATCTCACCGGAGAAGATGTAGCAGCGGCACGCATGGAAGTCGCCTGCCGAGGGATCAACGGCGTCGGCGGACGACGACAGCACATACACGGCAACCTATAAACCCTAACAAGTTTAACGAACCCTAAGACTAAACTATTCATTTTTTAAAAACCAATATTCATCTAAGTATAGTACTAATTAATCATACAACCTAACTATACCAATCAAAAAATATTATTGTCGAAGTTATGAATGTACGGTTTTACCCTTGGTTAAGAAAATAAACTACGAAAAAGCAATTACTACGCATTTATTTAGAGTCCTAATTTTCCTCAATTCTGGAGACGTTGTGAGGCGTTATGACGCATGTGGCCCACCTATCATAGACACATCAAACGCCTCATGACGCCTCCGTATTGATGCCTCTCAACACTTTTCATCATTTGGGAATGCTTCTTGATGCCTCCCCAGCCATCGTAAAATTTCTCTTAAATAAAATGAAAAATCTCTAGACGGGGCACTCGCAGATCTTGCCTCGTGCCTATGAAATTACAATTTACACCTTTCCTTTTGTATCTATCTTTAGATAATTTATATGTAATGTTCTTTTTTACAAATTAGCAACGAAACTAATAACTAACTAATTAATCATTCAAAGTATCCAATGAAACTAAATGTCCTCTCCTGGTGGCGCCTCATAAGCTAGCGCCTCTAGTTTGCTGCTGGAATCTTCTCATAAGCTAGTGCCGCTAGTCCTGGCGTTGGTGCTTCTACAATGGAAGTATATATGAGGCAATTAGTTTTGTCAACAAGGAAGTTTGACAACTTAAAATGACATACCGTGTAATGGCATTGCACACGAACACAACTGCTCCAACAATTTCAGTTCACCGTTAATTAGACTGAGTATATCGAGGATAGCAGGTTGCTCGATCATTGCCACGTGCAGCAGCAGGTTATCCATCACTCCAAATGCATCTTTCATCTTCCATAACTAAAAAGACCAACGATAAAATGGAGTAATTCCTACCCATATATATGATTAAATAAAGGCAATCCAATAACAGAAACTATACCTCTGCTTGAATCAAGGACATCCGAACCATCCTCCTTGTTCCCAAGATAGTAGTGGTAATACAACACCTAAAGATTTCCTGTAAAGACCTTTTTTTTTAAAACATGCACTGGAGGGGGGAGAGCCCCACCTGAATAATTTTCCATTAATTCCGGCAAGCCGGTGTAACAGAGGGTGCCAGGCACCTAGTGTTTACATGGATAATAGAGAAGTACAATGAGGGCGAGAGGGATTACAACAATAGAACAACGACACAACAACGACACCATCAACAAACTGATAAGTCTAGACACCAGTCGAGAGCCGCTAACCAATCGCCGATTTGCGCCACCTCCGAGCCACATACTCGCCGTTTTCACCGGAGCCTTTGTGCCCAACACCACTCGTCGTGGCTACGGCGCTCCGTTGCTTCCCTCCACCTGAGACGCGAAATGTGGAACGGGAACGAACAATGGAATGAGGATTAAGAATGGTGACGGCCACGCAAGCCCAAGATCACTAGACACGGCGACCTCCAATCTGATGGTGAGACCTATAGCACATTCAGGCCCCACCCGGCATAAGATTTAGTCTGCACCATCTAGGAGAGCGTTCCTGGTGCAAGCGGTAGAGCTTTACCGTCTGTGACCAAGAGGTCCAGGGTTCAAGCCCCAGCCTCTGCACATTTGTGCAGGGATGACTGTGGGCTATTTTTCCTTTCCCAGACCCCGCAGTGCGGGAGCCTATGGCACTGGGTACGCCCTTTTTTCATCTAGGAGAGCGTCGACGGAGCAGAGGTGCCAGAGACAACACTTGTCGAAGCGATGGTAACAACTAGCAACCGGGCCAAAGAACCCAAGAGAGGAACGAGGAGCACGAAGGAGAGGATGGAGAGGACGAAGGGCTCATCAAGGAGGCGACATCAAAAGAGGCCACAGTCATAGGTCAGAGTAGGGAGCAGTGGCGGCAGAAACTTCAACGACACCTCCAAGGAGGGGAATGACACTAGGTGCGCCATCGTCGCTGGACCGGACAAAGCCGGATAAAGCTTTCGCCTATAGAATCCAACCCAAACCAGCAAGATGAATTTGGTCGGCCACCACCACTAGCAAACGAAACCTTCGACGACACCTCCAGGGATGGATATGACACAAATGGCGCCACTGCCGCCGGCCAGCAGGTAGGCAGGGTTTTCACCCAGGTTTCATCAGACAGAGCTTCACAGGCGCGCAGCCCCACCGCCGGCAAGCCCGCGGCCAAACTGCACGCCTGCGTTGCTACTGGCCCTGCAAAAACACGGAGAAGGAACACGGGCACGCTGCCCCACCGCCGGCATGCTCACGACCGAACTGCACGCTCGTGCCTACTTCGCTGCAGAGCCTCCCGACTTTCCCACTACAACCATTTTGACGAACCTCAAGATGGTGGAGTCCATGGCCAAGAGCGCGCAGTTGCTGAGGACGATGCAGGAGAACCAGAGGCGCTGCAGCCCCAGCAGGCTGGCCAGCCCTGGACGCGGCACCGGAGGCCACCAACAGCCACAGGCCGCCGGAGCAGCCCATGCACGGTGAGGGCGCCGGATCAGGGTGCCCCCACGCCTGGACTCCATCGCCAGCAGAGCCGTCGAGGAGGGGGAGCGGGTGCTCCGGCCTCCGCCGAGCCAGCCTTCGTTGGCGCGCCGTCAGCCCTGGCGGCGACGGATCCGCGGCGGGGGATGCCGGATCCGGCCCCGGGGAGCATGGATCAGGAGCCCATGAGTCGGCCGCCGGTCACCTGCGCCGGAGAAGAAAAGGTGCTACAGTGTCATCAGAGGTGAAGGAGAGGAAGGAGAGAGGTGGAGGCAGCCGCGGGGGGCCTTTTTGGGCGTGGCCGCTGCCGCCGCTAGCTGGAGCGCGGTGGCGGCGGCCGGGGGGGCGGCGTGGCGGTGGAGCTGGAGAGGCGGCGGTGGGGAGTCGCCCCTGTCGTGGGACGACGAGGGGGTTGGGGGCTGGAGCTGATGGATAAGTCACTGGCACTCCACCTCCTGTAAAGACCTTCTGAACGTGGTCACATGATCTAAAAATGGAAGCAGACGCACCAATCTATTTATAAGCCTCGCTAGTCTACCTCTCCATTTAAGTACTGCCATAGCATCCAAGTAGTAGGTCAACGGTGGCTCCACAGAGCTATGCTCCATCTGAAATTGGAGCTCATTGTCCGTGAACGCTGGACCCTGTGACTCCTCCACAACTGGTAGCACCGGACCTCCACAACTCTTGCAATGATAATGTTCAAAATTGATGATCATATGTTGAGAAACTAGTTGGAGATTGATGATATCAAACAAATCACTACCACTATGGTGCAAGCTCGATGATATGGCTTGCAAAGAGTAGGAGAGGGAGGCAATAAAAATAATATTTTCAAGGAATATTGGTGCTCCACTTGATTTATACGATTCCTTCTTTTGTGACTAGCAAAATGGGGTACCTTAAAGGTTGAGGATATGATGGATCCCAAGAGTAAAGTGGTTTGTAATTTGAGTAGAAAGATGCACATGAAAGGGTTGAGGATATGATGGATCCCAAGAGTAAAGTGGTTTGTAATTTGAGTAGAAAGATGCACATGAAAGGTACCTATGGCCCAATGGGCTTAAAATAAAATCAGTGATTACAAAAAGCACCCTCTCTCCTTTACATTAAGAAAATTAACATTTTGTTAAAAAAATATTCAAAATATGCATGCATGCCAAGCATCATTGTACACATTTATGCTTCTACTATTGGTGTTATTGATCTAGCAGTAGGGATCATAGTCAATACTATTTAGCACTAAATGCAATGGTGAATTTATAAATGTGTCTGGGACTCTGGGCACAACACATAGTCCAAATTACACATGCAAAGATAAGGGCCTTTTACTCAGGATAGAATATCACAACACAATTATGCAATTACTGAATACAAATAATGCAACTCAAAGCAAAGTGCATCAAATATAGCTTTACATATTTGCCATTTGCAGTCTACTGATGAACACACAAAACAGTATCTAAAAGGACTTACTTCACCAAATCCCCAGCTATGTGTAGCCTCTTTAAACCATTTCCTTGATGGACAGTATCTTGGTGAGACTCCAGAAACCTTGGGCGTTTCATGGCTGCCAAAAACAGTAAACTATGAAGACAATGACTCGGTAGCAACATTTACAGTGTAGCTTGCCACAGTTAATAATTAATTAGTAATATTTTCAGGGACCAAAGGTGCTTGTGGGGGATCACACACCACATTTGGATCAGTCAGAACTGCAGTTATAAGATGCATCTTAATTTGAAATGTAGAAAACACAGTGCATGTTTACCTTGGTTGGATGCATGTTCAGGTCGATGTCCTTTTTCTATCATCATGTGGCCAGGTATGGTTTTACAAACGTGTGCAGCCTTGAGTGTAGAAACTGCAGAGAAAGAACAATATCGGTAAATCCGAACCTGGAACTTGTTTTTGGCAGAAAATACTATATTACCTTCTCTGGATAAATATTCAGGTGGATGACCTTGTTTGAGCACCATGCGCTGACCAGCTTTCAAAACTTTTTCTGAATATTAATGAGTTTTCCAGTCAATCACCAAAAAAAACATTCAAGTGGTTTGCAAATGGAACTTTTGTTCGTGATACAATTATATTGGGGCAGTTCAAGTTAGGATAGTTTTCAGGCATGGAAGATCCAATAATGTAATATACATGCTTTCAAGCTAACTCTGAAGATCACATTACCTCTCCAGTCATCACAACGCAAATGAATTTTGAGCAAGTTTGCCACATTGTATTTAGCAACGCAAGCTTGCATGCATGGAAGGTCAAACAGAATCATTACATTAAAAGAGTGTTTTATGCAACCAAAACATAACATTTACCAGCAAATAAAACTTAGACACGAGAGCAACAAAACAAGATAAGAGAAAAGGACCTGGCTCAGCAAAATACAACATGGGTTGATAAACTCGGTTTATCAAGTGAACAAACGAAAGGCAGACACAGATGATGGCAAACTAGATGCACGTACCAAATAGTTGTATCAGGATAACCCCCGATTTCCTTGATGATCCTGCTGTTGAAAAGGTGATTATTAATCAGCACAGCTGTCTGTCATAAATCAAGGGCTAAACATGTCCTACTACAGTAGGTGTGCGATGCTAAAACGGTTGGTACTCCTACTTAGAGGTATCCCATGACATTCTAATACCTGAATAATCATGATGATAGTTCATCTGAGCTGAAGGAACCAACCTTCACAAACCAGCATATATTTGTAGCCTAAAATAAGCAGAGAAAACAACTACACCGCAGGGTTTCAGTTAGAACTCTTTCAATCAATGTGCCCGATGTACCTCCTCTTCATCTCAAGATAGGACTTTGCAAGATCGGTTGCTTGCTTCTTGCCTACTTTCTTCACTTGACGCCTTGGACGGAAGCTAGCGAAGAGATTAGATCACAAAGGCAACAGTCAGACGGTTGAGTGACATTATTCTGTGGAGAAAGAAGCTTGCACGCTGGCGCGCACACACACACGCACTGACGCACCTACACCTAATGGGCATTACGTTGTACAGCTCGTACTGGCCGCGCGGGTAACGCGTCATCTCCTTGAGCTCAGGCACCTCAAAAACGATCTGCTCGACCATCTCCGCTGCCTTGTTCCTGACGAGTTGCCAGTCCAGAGAGTTCCTGCAGCAAGCAGATGTGACATTCGATCGCTCATCACATTACATGCATCTACATAGTCATAGATCGACGCATCACAAACCACAAGATGTAATAGAGAGAGACGTAGGGTACCTGACATGAAGAGTGCGAAGGGAGAGGACATCGGCAACAAGGGTGGCGAGGCAAGGAAACTTGGAGAGCACAACAGGATTCCTGTGCAACTTTCTGAACCAGCCATGGACGATGCCTTCCTTGGCCGTGTTGCCGTCGGCGAATGCGAATCTGTGGATGGCCATGAGGTAATGGAGGAACAGCGTGAGGAGTTCAGCGTGGCTGCTCAGTTGCCGGATCGGCGCGAAGGTCCAGACGTGGTTACACGCCTCCTCGAGCTGGCCTGTCTTGATCCGCTTCACCAGGAACTCGACGTCCAAGAACACACGCAGCTTATCTTTCGCCCTGCGATGTCATGTTAACCAGCGGACCGATCGATCAGTCATACGCATTCACACGAGGAGGAGAGAAGAGGGGATTGAGATTGGGGGCATACACATGGTAGATCTTGTCGTAGCAGTTGTCCCGGAGGTACGCGAGGAGCCGGCGCCAACGCAGACGCTCCGTGCACGGGTAGTCCAGGGTGGTGTCGCACTGCTTGAGCTTGCAGGAGACTGCCGCCTCGCCGTCACCGGAGACAGCAACCGCCGCACGCCCGTCATGGCCCGAGACCGCGGCCGCCGCACGCCCGCCCTGGCCGGAGATCGCCAACGCCTCACGCTCGCCCTGACCAAGGACCGCCAGCGCACGCTCGCCCTCACCGGAACTCGCCATATCTCTCGGGAGGATTTTGACGACGTTCTACGATACCGCTGAGGCGGCTCGGCCGCTCGGTGCAGGCTTGTGTTTTATGCGTGGGTTTGGCTGCGGGAGTGGCCAGTGAAACTGGAATGAGGGGGCGGGGCTGCGAGGTCGAGGGCGGAACGGAGGCAGAGTAGCGGGAACGTGAGATTATTGTGAGGGCGGAAACGGAGGATGAGGGCGGGTGCAAGGGCGAGCCCATTTCGCTCTGTTTTCATCCCGCACAATCCGTTCGACGCACGTTTACGCCGCGTGGGTCATGCGGTAGCATGTGTCACAGAACAAATGCAAAGCCGCAGTTTTCTAAAAAAACGCATAGATGCATGGTATAGATGAGTTACAGATACAAAAATTCATTTCTGCGACTTAAGAAATCCCCAAAATTTATAAAATATTATTTAAAAAGGTAGAGAGTTCTTTTCCACCGTGACAAGCACACTTCAGTCATGTGATAAAACATGTATATCTGTTTATTGCAATAGTAGATATATTAAATTCAAAATAATAACGTCAAGAAACCGGCCGCCGGTCTTCTAATAAGCTAACAAAATTGGCTCATGCCGTGGCCATGCTTCTCATTCTTGGGAGTGAACGGAACATCCTAAAACAAAATATATTCCAAAATAATTTGTAGGTCAAGACTTAATGGTCCTTTGGAACGAGGGATCTTTTTCCTCTGGTTTTATGTTTTTTCGTTTTTTACAACGTTTTATGTTTTTTCATTGAAATGAATTGGTTCTTATATGAAATTTCCATATAATTTAAAGATACTCATACGTGAAGCTATGAGCGGCCTCACAGTGGCCACGTCGTTTAAAAATTTCATGGCCCTTGGATCGCTAATCCGACGATGTTGCTGCTCTTCCGTGCTGAATATATAATAAAGGTTCCAACCCTAACTCCCTCTCGCGAGTCCACCACATCCGCAGCTCCCTCTCGCGCGTTTCTTGGCGGCGGCTCCCTCTCTCTCTCTCTCTTGTTATTATAAAATTCTTGAATATGAGAAGAGGCCTTAGCTTGTTGGATTAAACATGATCATCATGTTAAGAAATTGCCAAGGAATATGACTTAGCACCCTTTTATAATGACTATCATTGAGTTCATATGGAACATTTCATCCAGGTGGCAAAAAAAAAAGAGGATGTGAAATTATAACTCCTATCATAAACTTAGCACATTTGCGGCATTTCTATGGACAGGGCTATCCTAGAAATTTTTGAGGAAATGAAACAATGAGCTGTTTCCTATGCTCTTTCTACATTGCTCCTTAAAGCCATCTTCGTAAACTTCCCTCCTTTTTGAAACTGTGTAGAATTAAAAATGTTAGCGTATTTCATTTCTATATATGTTTTTTATTCATGTTGTTTCAAAGAGGCCAAGCCCCAATTACCTCTTGAATTTCCGCGTGTCCATGGGAGAAATTTGAACCCCTTGGGTACATGGCCAAGGCCAGAGACAAATTGAAGGACAAAGACAAATTGAATTCATGCTTTGACTTTGTATTTCTTTTCACTGCAAATTTGTCCCTATGGTGAGATGGCGCATGGCGAACTTGAAGAGGCGAGGGATCCTAGCCGTCAAGCTCAGAGATCGTGTACGTGTGTTGGTACTAGTGGACGGCGAGGATCGCGCCAACCGCGACTTTCACAGCCTGCTCCGGTCCAACGCCGAAAACCCTGCTTCTTGCTTGGCGCTATAAAGAAATGGCTCGAGGCTTGCGAGCTACTTGAGCTCGGCTCGTCGCAGGCTCGATCCAAGCCCGACTCACCAAGAGGCGGAGCCAGTGTCAGTGGGCCCTACGTGTCAGGCACTCAGGCCAGGTTTAACAATTAAACACCGGTATCCCCAGCGGCTCGGCTCCTCGCTCGAGCTCGGCTCCTTGACAGCCCTTACCTGCCTCCCCTGGCTGCGTGTTCCCTTCCCTTGCTCGTCTTCGTCCGCGCTGGTGGTGGGGGGCATCTAACCCGGCGCCGCCGAACCCTCCCTCCTTTCGCCCGGCTCCGCCCCGCCGTAGTCCCTCCTCCTCCTCCTCTCCTCCGGATCCTCCACCGGTGGCAGCTGCCCCTCTCTCGCTCGAGCGGGCGTGGAGATCTCTCCGTCCCGGTGAGTAGCGATCTCTTCCTTCCCGCTTGAATGGGGACTGGATTCCTTTGTTGGAGGGAAGCGCGAGATTGGTTCCGTTCCCTGTCAAATTTAGATTTATTGTTTCGGTGTGGATTTGTAGTGTTTGTTGCCACTAATGTTTCAATCCGCCCATCCATGCGTGGCCCTGTTAGAGATTGTAATATTCCACAAAATAGTTTCGTGCCCAACTGAATTCAACCCCTCTTTGCTGCCCCTTTTGTTTTGTGACACATTCTGCGTGTTCTGATGTCAGGGATCGTTTGCTTACTGCGGGAAGATGGCAAACATACGTGCACTTCTGGTCGGGTAAGATTTTAGATGATCGACGCTGCAGACAAATTTGTGCAGGTTTTGATGCTTTTCGAGACAGCTATTTGACCATGTAATGTTGATCACCCGCAGCTTGTCGCGGGCAAGGGGTTCCTTAGCAGAGGCAGGAAGATGTGCTTCCACGAGGTATATCATTGTATACTTTACCTCAAGGGATTGTTTGGTTTTCCACTGTTGTGTTAATTGTTTGTCACTCCATGGACTTATGCTGGCACCAGTTTTAACTCTAGAGTTAACTGCTAAATTGTGAATGTGGACCAACACTTGTGTAGTTTATTTACTTGCAATTGAAGATTGTTGGAATAAGGTTTTATGAAGTATGTTGTCTTTTCTGAAGTATTATGATTTCTTTCCAGGCCATCACTTCTAGCATCTCTGGGCGCACATTACAAGGTGGGCCCAAAACACTAATCCTTTTCATCCATTGAAATCGCTAGCTACATACTTATGTTGTGTCCTTATTGCAGATCCCCGTGCCAGCCCGCTGGTTCTCATCGGCAGGTATAGCCACGTGTCTCACCAGAAGATTATTACATAACTTATGAACTCCATTCTTTACCTTTAACGTTGTGCCCATGGTTGGCAATTGGCATCAGCAGAAAATTTATATTAAATTGCTAGCTTAAATCTTGTGGACTTGTCAAGTCATATATGGTTTAACTATGTTCCTTTTGTTCTGCAATGTAATTTACTGAACAAGGAAAGAATCTCATGTAGTCACCTATGTCATTATGCAGTATCGTGTGGTTTTCTGCAGTAACAATTAGTTTCTACAAAATTAACTGATTCAAGAGAAATGTCCTAAGCGAAGGGCGGCCCTGGTGCAAGCGGTAGAGCTTTACCGCCTGTGACCAAGAGGTCCAGGGTTCAAGCCCCAGCCTCTGCACATTTGTGCGGAAAAGGCCGCTAGCTATTTTTCCCTTCCCCAGACCCCTCAGTGCGGGAGCCTAGGGCACTGGGTACGCCCTTTTAAGAAAAATGTCCTAAGCAAGATCCTGTTCTGTGAACATATTGTGCTGATGAAGCACATCCATGTGTACCTCATTACTTGTAATTTTTTTTTTCATATTTATTACAACCAAGTTATCATTTAAAACATGTATCGGGATATTCTGTTAGCGCATGTCGGTTATATACTGCAATATTATTTTTATAAACAACCTTCCATTAATTTGTTTTATCTTTTTTGCAGGCCTTCCTCCACATCTGGTGGTTGGAATGCCAGCACTATCGCCTACTATGGTAAAACATTTATCTTAGTAATACATGAATACATTTTTGCTTTGTGTCTTTTGTATTTCTGCATATTTGCTACTCTGACACAGTTTTTTCATTAGAATCAAGGTAACATCGCGAAATGGAGAAAACAGGAAGGAGACAAGGTTATGCTTCTGCTAACTGCTATTTTTTTATTCAATAAGAATATCCTATTTCCGTCTTAGTGTTTCATACTTTTCAATTAATGTGTTTTATTTAGTTCTGAGAACAGCATAATTTAACTTTGTGTTGTTTGCAGATCGAGGTTGGCGATGTGATATGCGAGATAGAAACTGATAAAGCCACTCTTGAATTTGAAAGCCTTGAAGAGGGGTGATGTCCTTGACACAGTTTTCCAAGATTTTATTAATAATAATGTTTCTATTACTCTCATTGTTGTGATGTTACATTCCCAAGTTTGCATTTTCTATCATGATGTTGTAATTTCATGAATAGTTTCTAGTTCTTTTCATTAGAACCACCCATTCACGGACGGAATACGTGATAATGCTCCAGGAACAGATTCTCACCAAAATTTAATGAAACCCATTCATTCATTATATTTAGTTGCAAAGTTAACACCTTGTTTTGTCATGGTAACCTACTGGTACATTTCTTTGTATGGATGAATTCACTAGCGGGATTAAGTTATTTAAACTTTAGACAATCTTTATCAATCTATTGTTCCAAGTCAAACCAAGCATAATGCATTCTGCTTTGTTTCACCTGATTATCTTTTCCATTGCACATGAACTGTGTTGATGGCAGACTGACCTAAGCTCTATAACATGCATGGTCCATAAAATGCATGGAGTGATACTCCGGTGATCTTTTGCAACTTTAAGTCTATTTAATTGTTCTACCATTATAGGTAATTTACATAAAAAGTGCAAGTTTTTAAATAACTGGCTGGCACTGCTAGATCAAATATTTATGGTTTCAAATTTTTTCTTTAGTGTTGTTGGCTCCCAGCTGGCTGCCCATAACATTCGTGTATTTATGTTTATCAAATCTTTATTCTTTTGTGCCACTTTATCATTTCTTATCATGAATGTTTTTTGTATCCTGCACAGACCTTTTTTGTTTACCTTTACCTCTTTAATGCTTCAGGTATCTGGCCAAGATTTTAGCACCTCAAGGTTCTAAAGATGTTCAGGTTGGACAACCCATTGCTGTCACGGTATAGCTCCATTATTGATTTGACTGTTTGTTGTCATAAACATCCATTTTAATGTGATGATTTATATCTTAGTGACTCTTTTGTAATGAGTGCTGGTTGTCCATTTTGTAAGGTTGAAGAACTCGATGACATTAAAAATATACCAGCTGATACATCTTTTGGAGCTGAACAAAAGGAGGAGCATTCAGCAGAAAGTGCGCCACAAAATAAAGTAGTTAATGTGCCTGAACAAACCTCAACAGTGAGCCGGATCAGCCCGGCAGCTAGGTTACTGATCAAGGAACATGGACTGGATGCGTCATCACTGAGAGCATCAGGGCCCCGTGGCACCCTTCTGAAAGGGGATGTTCTGGCGGCATTGAAGTCAGGTGTCAGTTCAAGTTCAACCAAAGAAAAGAAAGCTCCAGCTCAACCTTCATCTCAGCCAACTCAAGATTCCCAAGCTCAAGCATCACCTGTTTCACAAAAGGCTGATACATATGAAGATATTCCGAATAGCCAGATACGCAAGGTACTGTGTTTGACTTTATTAATTTCAGTATATATTATGATGGCTTTGTCTAATGTTACCTTAAGCACATGGTCAACTCAATAACTAGCATCTGGCACATGTGCGGCATAGAAACACACAACTGAAGGTCATTTGGTGGGATTTTCTCACGTCCTCGCAGATATGCAACACACACACACATATCCAAACATGCCCTAAGTTTAGTGCTAATACCTAAACTTTCACACTTCACCTTATTGATTTTTTTCTTCAAGTGCTGCAGGATATATTTTCTTTTACTGATCCTTTTTAAAACATCAGTATTGGCTAAAATTCAACTCCCACATTTTCGACTTGCTCATTTGCGGGCTTTTGCTTCCTCTAGAAGTCTATTTTGCTGAGAAGCTTGTTTTGTATGCTTTGAAATCTTAATAAAGAGGAACTCTGAGAAGCTTGTTTTGGATGTTTTGAAATCTTAATAAAAAGGAACCCCTAAGAAGGTAAATTTGTGCACTTCAGCTTCAAGCAGCCTTAAGCTCAAGGGTCAAGATCCCTTGAAGTAGGACGTAGTCCACACATGTGCTATCCCTTCTCGGAGCTGCGGTGACTGGCTCCACCCATCACCACATGCACTTCCACTGTGATGTGTGACCCGGCTTTCATTTTCCTTGTAAGGCTTGCTTCATTCTCCAGTCATAGTTTGTTAAAGTACAGAATCTTTTGACACTGAAAGAAATACTGACCGCACGAGCTCCCTCTGTCTTGTCCCTAGCTATAGGGATTGTAGCATGGTCGAGAGTTTCACGCAATGAAACATATTATTAATGAACTTCATGTTTTGTTTACATAGTATTTTGGATTAATGTCAAGAGCTTAAACTTGTGAACTCATCACAGGAGTCCAAGCACATATAATTGTTTGCTGGGGATGGGTTCTGCAAATGTATTATACCAGTTCGCAGCCAATATCGTAATTTTTATGTCTTGCCACTAGTAAATAACTGACTTTCATGAAAAGTGAACTCGGTTAGGTCTGTGCATTACAACAATGTTATAATGTACCATCTTCATCTATGAATCCTTTTCTTGAAAAAGTATAATCTATGATGTCCATGTTGTTTCATCAGTGCAAATCTTATCTTGCAGGTCATTGCAAAAAGGTTGCTCGAATCAAAACAGACGACTCCACATTTGTATCTATCAAAAGGTTTGTATTCATATTTCATCCCATGCACATGTTATTTTCATAATATTGTTAGCATGATAATATGTTTTACATTGTTGTCAGATGTTGTGCTGGATCCCTTGCTCGCTTTCAGGAATGAACTAAAAGGTGTGTTATATATCTTCTTTTATCTGATAATTTCAATAATCCGATAACTTTTATTATTGTCGATAGTCAGATAACAGGAAAGGTCTTCTTTGCTCATGACTTCATTCATTGCAGAGCAACATGGCATTAAAGTTTCAGTAAA
This sequence comes from Bothriochloa decipiens, assembly GCA_023333625.1. Taxonomy (NCBI): domain Eukaryota; kingdom Viridiplantae; phylum Streptophyta; class Magnoliopsida; order Poales; family Poaceae; genus Bothriochloa; species Bothriochloa decipiens. Next base: position 14,183 of record JALGXP010000042.1, on the reverse strand, counting down.
TGATATCATCATAAAGGCTGTGGCAATTGCCTTGCGGAACGTCCCTGAAGCAAATGGTAAGTTCAAAATAGCAAATAAACATCAAGTCCAATGTTATTTTTTCTGAGGCATGGAACTAGAATTATTATTTGTTTGTCAGATGTATGAATCACAAATCCTGCTTGGTGTATACATAAGAATTCCACAATGATATTTCTGAGGAACTTTTGTGGGATTTTTTGTCTGAAATTGGGAAGTTAATTGTGTGCTACCCGGCAGCGTTCTCTTTAGAAAGCTAGCAGTAGTAGCATCCCAAGACTGGCTCCATAGCATGATTCATTCTCATTTTGATTGCACGGCCTTGCTGATTTTGCACAGCAACATGGTAGTTTGAACATTTATATGTTGCACTGGAATACTATGAGCTAATTCCAGCTCAATCCGTTGCATCTAAGCTAGTTTTACATTAGACTAACATATGAGATAGAATTCCCATGTTCTGAATTTGATCAGCTACACAATGGGCCTGTGCTGAGTTTGTCTTTTCAGGGTGCTAGAATTTGTGCCATTACAACAACAACAACATAGCCTTTTATCCCAAGCAAGTTGGGGTAGGCTAGAGATGAAACCCAAAAGAGACATGGAACAAAGGACACATAAAATGTACAAGAGAAAGATTACGGTTCAGGCACGTTAATTGCTAGTCTCCAAGCGCTCCTATCCATGGCTAAATCCTTAGGGATATTCCACTCCTTAAGGTCTCTCTTAACCGACTCGTCCCAAGTCAGTTTAGGTCGACCTCTACCGTGCTTTACATTATCGACCCGCTTTAGAATCCCACTACGCACCGGCGCCTCAGGAGGCTTCCGTTGGACATGGCCGAACCATCTCAACCGGTGTTGAATCAATTTCTCCTCAATTGGTGCCACCCCAACCCTATCCCGAATATCGTTGTTCCGGACTCTATCCCTTCTTGTGTGCCCACAACACCATCGTAACATACGCATCTCTGCTACACTCGATTGCTGGATATGTCGCCTTTTTGTAGGCCAACATTCAGCACCGTATAACATCGCCGGATGAATCGTTGTCCTATAAAACTTGCCTTTTAACTTCTGAGGCACCCTTTTGTCACAGAGGACGCCTGAAGCCTAACGCCATTTCAACCAACCGACTGAAATTCTATGCCTAACATCTTCATCAATGTCGCCATCCTTTTGTAGCATCGATCCTAAATACCAAAAAGTATCCTTCTTGGCCACCACTTGCCCATTGAGGCTAACGTCTCCCTCCTCATTCCCAGTCGCGCTGAAATCGCACCTCATGTACTCGGTCTTGCTCCTACTAAGTCTAAATCCTTTCGACTCTAACGTGTGCCTCCATAGTTCTAACTTCCTATTAACCCCTGCCCTGGTCTCATCCACTAGCACCACATCATCAGCAAAGAGCATACACCAAGGGATATCACCTTGTATGTCCCTTGTGACCTCATCCATCACCAAAGCAAATAAATAAGGGCTCAATGCTGACCCTTGATGTAGTCCTATTTTAATTGGAAAGTCACTGGTATCGCCGTCACATGTTCGGACACACGTCACCACATCCTTGTACATATCTTTGATGAGGGTGATGTACTTAGTTGGGACTTTGTGCTTTTCCAAGGCCCACCACATGACATTTCTCGGTACTTTGTCATATGCCTTCTCGAGGTCAATAAAGACCATGTGCAAGTCCTTCTGCTCCCTATATCTCTCCATCAACTGTCGTAATAAGAAAATCGCCTCCATGGTCGACCTACCAGGCATAAACCCAAATTGGTTTTGGGTCACACTTGTCACTCTTCTTAGACGATGCTCGAAAACCCTCTCCCAAAGCTTCATCGTATGGCTCATCAACTTAATCCCACGGTAATTAGTACAACTTTGAACATCTCCCTTGTTCTTGAAGATCGGTACTAATATACTTCTCCTTCATTTTTCAGGCATCTTGTTTGACCGAAAAATGAGGTTAAAAAACTTAGTTAACCATACTATCACTTTGGCACCTAGACATCTCTACACCTCAATGGGGATACCATCAGGGCCCATCACTTTACCTCCCTTCATCCTCTTCAAAGCCTCCCCGATCTTTGTCTCCTGAATTCTCCTCACGAAGCGTCTGTTGGTATCGTCAAATGAGTCATCCAACTCTAAGGTAGGACCCTCATTCTTCCCATTAAACAACTTGTCAAAGTACTCTCTCCACCTGTCCTTGATCTCCTCATCCCTCACCAAAAGTCGATCCATCCCATCCTTGATGCATTTGATTTGGTTGATGTCCCTCGTCTTCCTCTCGCGGATCCTAGCCATCCTATAAATGTCCTTCTCCCCTTCCTTCGTGCCTAGCCGCTGATAAAGGTTATCATACGCCTGACCTTTTGCTACACTCACCGCTCGTTTTGCAGCCCTCTTCGCTATTTTATAGCCCTCAATGTTGGCTGCACTCTTGTCATGATAGAGGCGCTTGAACCACTCCTTCTTCTCCCTAATAGCCCTTTGCACCTCGTCATTCCACCACCAGGTGTCTTTCGCTTCCCGTTTGCCTCCCCTACTCACGCCAAACACATCCGAAGCCACCTTCCGAATACATGTGGCCATCTTTAGCCACATGTCCATTATATTAAAATAAGATACCAACCTGTTTGTGCTTTCTGTTCACTGAGCAGTGAGCAGTCAGTTTGGGTGGTTAGACCATGGCTCGTTGGAAGTTTATGTCTGGTACAACAGTACAAGCCTTAGGCTGTCCAATTGGAACCCCAGGCCCAGCACCCAAGCCCTGGCTACTCCTATAGGAATACTCAGCTTCTATCGAAGGAGTCATAGTTTAAATGTATATTGCCACACTTGGAATTTGGCAAGCATAGTACTAGTGGAAAGCAGCCTTTTCCTTTTCCTTTTTTCTTTTGATTTGTAATATAGCTGAATTGATTGAAACTATTCAGTAACCATGCTGGTTTCTGTTTGCTTTGTTTGTTTAGACCAGTATGTGTAGCTCTTTTCAGTCTCCACTTTTTAATATTGTATGTATTTGCATCTATTGCCAGCTTACTGGAACAATGAGAAGGAAGAAACCCAAAAGTGTGATTCAGTTGATATATCTATTGCCGTTGCTACAGAGAAGGTATGATTCTAGAGTCCACGCTCTATAGAAGTAATTATTAGTGTACCTTCAGTGCCTGATGATGGTCTTTGCTATTCAAGGGCCTTATGACCCCAATAATAAGAAATGCGGATCAAAAGACCATATCTGCAATATCCTCAGAGGTACGATAATGTTATCAAAGTTCAAAGCAGATGTTTGTAGGCCAGGATGCTCAGGCAGTTTTTGTTTTTGATTGTGTAATTCTTGGCTCCTTGCCATCAACAACAATCAAGTTTGCTGTTTGCATAAGAAAACACTAAAATCACACAGTTTTGTGTTCTACAATTCTATCAGAAACAAGCCTTTCTGTGTGTAGAACAATTTCTTTTTTCAATGGTTTTGAGTCATTTATGGGTTTCTTTGTTCCTGATCACTCAGGTTAAGCAGCTGGCTGAAAAGGCAAGAGCTGGCAAACTTGCACCTAATGAATTTCAAGGGGGAACTTTCAGGTAAGTAACTTTTGGCTGTTTACCATTGTTCTTCAGAGAATTCTTCCATCATTGAAATTTCATATTTTAATATTTTAATGACTTGTTCTTATGCAGCATCTCAAATCTTGGAATGTACCCTGTGGACCATTTCTGTGCAATCATTAACCCTCCACAGGTCCCTTCTCACACATGTTTGCTTCCCTAGTAATGGGATCCTTCGAATTTGTACTGACGATTCCTATTCTTCATTTCTTTCTATCAGTCTGGCATTCTTGCAGTCGGTAGAGGTAACAAGGTTGTTGAACCTGTTGTTGACAGCGATGGTATATTTTCTTGACACACTGCCTTCCTGCTCAGAACAGTTGCACACATTTTTTTTTGTTTAACTCATGCGACTTTGTACAGGAACTGAGAAGGCTGCTGCAGTTACAAAGATGAGCTTGACACTATCTGCTGACCACCGTGTATTTGATGGGCAAGTAGGAGGTGTGCATCTCTTTTCTTGCTTTGTTTGTCTCTATCATTCCCTTTTGGGCTGTACTATTTCACAATCTAATCACTCTTTTTTTGCACCATATGGGGGGAGCAGGCGAGTTTTTCACCGAACTGGCGCTGAATTTCAGTGACATTAGGAGACTGCTATTGTAAATGAAAGGATGCAACTACCGTGTTTTGAAGAATTTTTTGGGTTGAAAACCGCTCAAGAAAAGAGAAGATTTAGATGAAACGTTAGCTCTACTGCTTGATCGGCAGCCCGTACAAAAGTAACCAATTTTGTAATAAATTATAATATGAATGCATTGGTACCTCCATGTTTTTTTTTTGACCCGTTTTCCAATAGTTGGGAGGAGGCATATCCTGAGAATTTAGCAGGTACGGTGCCATTCATGTTTAAGTTTAACGTGGTTCTGCAACAATGACCCTAGATGAGGCTTGCTGCGAGGTGGGCAGGTGATCTTATTCTTATGTGCTCTTTGAGCGTTTCTTGATGGCGATAGATGGACGTAATAACAGAATGCTTTTCTTTTCTTTTATTTTTTTTTCCAGCTGCACCAGTCTTCTTCTGGTAGCTGGTTTATTGTTACAGCAAAATTTGCTACTGTTGCTATAATGTGCGAACCAACCGATCTGCTCCAAGTACGGTTCGGTTTCAGAATAATCTGTCCTTGCTTACCTTGGCATTGGCATTAACCCCAGCAAGCAGCAATGTCGCAGCGACGGCACAATGCCTACGCGATCGAACGCCGGGGGGGCACCGCCGACGCTGCACTGGTTTTTGCGTCGTCACGTGCGCGCTCAAGCAAGCCTGCTCATGGTACTTACAATATTAGCACAAATTCAAAATCCTGCAGAACGAAAAAAACCAGCGCGCTCCCGAACCGCACCGTGGATGCTATCGCGGCGACAGCAGAACCAAACCAGCGCGCGAGGTCCACGCGGCAGGGCAGTCGACGGCGCACGATCGACCTGCTCGTTCAGGCACAATTCAGGGCGGTGCGACCGGCCGGACGGGACGGGTTGGTGTTGCCGAGCACGAGCAGCGGACGCGCTCTCCGCCGGCTGCGTCCTCGCGCTGCTCCACGTCGATCCTATCGCATTATAGATTGCATTGATCCCGACACAGACACAGGGCGTGGGTTGAGGGTTTTGTGGTTGCCTTCAGTGTCTGCACTATATCAGCGATCTGACCAGTGACCACTCCATCCTGACAAAATTTCCACCGTATCAGCTTGAAGTGAACAGCTAAAAACAATCCGCTGTAATTTTCTAAGGACCACCGTGAGAGCGTGTAACGATGCGGCCGTTTTGTTTTGTGAAGCTCAAGATTACTTTGTACAGAGGTGAACTATTTTGGGTAGTCTTATTACACGCCTCACCGCTTCCTCTTCTTCGACGCTTCTTGCTTATCCAGTTCGCTCCGCGACCTTTCCTTAGCCTCATCCACCAAAGTCCGCAGCTCTTTAAGATTTTCAACCTTCGTTAGATGGACAGACATCGACCGCTCTTTCATAGAGCTCCATGAATTTGGGCAATGTAACCGTCCTTGATGCTAATGGAACCGCACAGAGAGGAACAACCTGTTTACTAGAATGTTCTAGAAGTTTCTGGGTACAGACTGGAGGAGGAAGAAAGGGGAAAAGGTAAATCGAGCAATCGCTCGCCTCAAGCCGCAGCTTGCCGGTTCGGTTCGTGGTCCATCGACGCCTTCTCTGTGGGTGTGCTGCCCCTTTGTAATGCACCTGGTAGCTTCCTCCTTGGTCGACCAAGCCACAAGCCCAGCCCACCAGCTCACAACTAGCCCGGCCCACTGGTAGATTAGTTGGTATGTGACATACTCCCCTTTTTGAAATACGGCTTGCCCCCAAGCCGTTGCTGAAGATAGCTTCTGGAGAACTAGAGTGAATAACAATATTGTGAAGCCAAAAGAAATCACATCCCAGAGATATGTAGTTGCTTTCAGTTGGACACCGTCAAGTTTCCAAATGTTAGAACCCACCAAGATAGCCTTACTACCATGCTGCTGTACATGAACATTTTGCCAGCCTGAAACCATCACCTGAAACACTGTTGATTTTGTTTGCAGGGATAGAGAGTACAACAACTGAGTGCCCACCAAATAGTTCCTTAGAATACTGAAAGCACCAACTTCATCAGTGATCATAACTGCATCAAACCTCCACTGGCCAGTGCAAGAACAATCAAACAAAATGACCAGCATAGCAGAACTTTTAGTTGCACGGCAACATTAGTTCGATTGCTCTTGACATGCCAAATTTGAGGTTGTGTTTCTTCTTGTCTGCTTGCAATAATGTCACTAACAGGTGGTGGCCAAGGCTGCGGCACCAACAACCAAGTACCCTTACTGAACTTAAGTGACAGCCAATGAACTGATAAATTATCAATGCCATCCTTAAATTCATCTTGAGGCCATGAAAATTTTAGCAACTCACCCCATCTTCTTCGGCTGGAAGGTAGCCACATCATTGTCCTTAACTTAGCAACATGATGCAAGACAAATTCAAGCACAAACTGAAGATAGTAATACCATACCATTTTTCCTTTACTGCAGAACAACCCAACATCCAGAGAAACATAACCATCTGATGCCCATTGATCCTTGGATTGCACTTCAAGTTGATAGCAGCTACAACAGGAAGACGACCAAGGTGTTGGTCCTAGCTTGATGATAAAGCTACTAGTGTGACAGTAGCCAGCAATATTTCCACCCTCAAAATACACCCATGGGGGTTTCCACTGTGCTCTGCATTTACTTGAATCAACAAATGTGTTGAGAATAGATATGTCCCATATAACTTTGGATGCTTTCTGTAGTTGCACATCCAACATCATAGATGGTTGCCACTGCATAGTATGGTCAAGAACAAACATGCACTTATGCAAATGTATAGCAGACGGGGACCAAGGTTGTGGCAACAACAAGCCAGTACCATTACTGCACGGTCAGCACGGGAGTACTGTGCTGATTTTCTTTTTTCTATTTTTAGAAAATGATTTAAATACTATTTTCTTTGAAAAATCATAGTAATTCATATATAGCTCCAAAAATTCTAAAAATTTTTGTGAATGTTTTTTATGATGTCATCTACCTAGAAAAAATATGAAATGCCAAATTTGAGTACTTTTTGTATATATTAAAATTAACCCTTTTAATTGAAAAATAGACTTTCAATGATTTTTAATAAATAAAATAATTGGCTTTTGATTCTGAAATTTGTTTTGCCATCTAATTAGGCTAAGAGCTTTCTAAAATAAAATTTTGGGCTTAATTTGATAACTTTAATTTTTATGCCTTTATTTAATGCTTTTAAATAATTAATTAATCCCTTTAGTTAAGCTTAATCATTATAGGATTTGTTTGACTTTGGGATTGATTGATGACCTTGGGTCATTAACCCCAATGACCTTTGGCACTTTAATTAATTATTTGTGCTTATCTTTATTATATCATTAAGGCTTAATTAACGTTATTTTATGTGTTTAATTAATTTCTTAAATGGCGTAGTTAACCCTAATGAGCTTAATACGCGAAGTTTTGTTAGCTTGCAACGTTATCATGAAGAAAAGTTGTACTCGATCCCTTAATCTGATCATGCATCCATCAAGCATCATGTTTACTATTCCATCATGTTAAAGCATATCATTTGCCGAATAGTTTCCGTTAACGGAAAGTTAACGTTGTCGCCCAGATCCGAAGGACGAGCAGATTCAAGAATCAGGAGTTGATCCAGAGTTTGAGAACGTCTACCCCGAATATCAAGGCAAGCCCCGGATGCATTCAAACCCTACTCTATTTATAAAAGTTTCATCGCTTCAGCTCGGATATGTTGCATTAAGTAATAGGAGTTGAGTGAAAACCCACCAATTGCATTACCTGTCTTATTTCCTTATTCCTTGTTACCTGCTTAGAAAGATAAGTAGTAATGCTTAGCCCTGCTTATTTAGTTATTTGTTCAAAGGCAAAAGAATGAAAAAGATGAGATTGGTTTTCTTGTTGAAATCTTGATGTTAGTAATAAATCGAGTCCGGACAGCGAACTTGCACTGGGAATGGAGTCCCTCTGTAGTGTTTCCGTCTGTTGATGCCCTAGGTCCCGTGTCGATGGTGATCTGTTGATATCGAGAATTTAGAAATCCACATGCATGAAGTGGTATACGAATGGTTGGAGCCGTGTATATCATGGAGTGACCTAGCGTGGGGCCAGAGATCCCATCTGTGTCATAGTGTATTTTACTGTGGGGTTTAAGTTCCCATGTATCTCGGTACGCTGGGCCGCAGAGCTCACGGGTGCCATGTGGTGATATACGGCTGCGATTGTTATCCCGGTATATCGGTTCACCTGGGGTGCATCGGAGTTAAAGTCTCCGGTATTCCAGTGACCTAGGTCCCAGCTGGGTATAAAAATGGATTCGAATCGCCGTTGCTTCTCAGAGAAGAAGATTCGATCGTTGTTCATCATCGTAGTAACAACTTGAACAATGAATAAGGTTTAATAATGAAGTTGGTTGATAATTGGAGTTAGATCAAGACAAACTTTTCTTTGTTAAGCTTTTCTGCAAAATTTCTTATCTTCTACAGACCTTACCTTGCCCCTCTAGCCTGCATTTCTTGAGTCTCCACCCCTCTCTTTCGTCGGGTCAGTCTTGTTGAGTACTTTTGTACTCAGGGTTTGTTAAACCCTTGTTGCAGGTGAGCTTCATGGGCAGGAATGCTTCGCATCCTGCTGCATGACAGTCGTCGAAGAAAGCGACGACGAGTAAGGTGTTTAGCTCTTGGGCAGAGCTTTTGTTTGGTATTGTAATCTACTGCTACTCCACTACTATTATTGTTTGTATAATCCAAACTTATTGTTGTAAATAGTTAAAACTCAAAGGTTTGTAAACTTATGTTATTGTAACTCTTTCGCTGTTTTACTCCGTGGTATTTTATTTATATCAAACTGTTATAATACTGCAATATCTCTCTACAACGATTGATCCTGCTTGGAGAATCATGGATGATTCGGGATTTACCCGACAGACTTTTTAAGTCGTATGGAACACAGTCATGGTTATTTAGAGTCTGTTTAGACAATAATCATGCGTGTGGGCCATATGATTTAGAAGGTTCTGCCACAGGCTTCCTAGCGGCCGCCGCAGCATGAGGCCGTGGCCGGCGCGCTCGAGCACGACTGAGGGCAGCAGCGCTCGAGCATGATTGGGAATCGAGGTGAGACGGCGCGGCGGGGGGGCGGCGGCTCCGTGCTCGCGTGGTGGCGTGGTGCTCCTTGCACCGTGCTCGTCGCTCGCATGGTGCTCGCGAGGCGCACTCGTGACTGGCGAGTACGGCTACGGCGCGGTGGGGATTGGAGACTAGGGAGGGAGGCCAGGGGGGTGGGCTAGGGTTAGGCTTGTATTGACCGTGCCAGCCTTTTGGTCGTGCCGTGCCCGTGCCGTGTCATGGGCCGAGATGGCGGCCCAGGCACGGCACTGGGCCTCGTGCCGTGCAGGCACGGGCAAGATGCCGGCCGTGCCGTGCCGCCCATGGGCCGTGCCAAAAGGCCGTGCCGTGGGCCGTGCCGAAGGCCCGTGGGCCGCCTGGCCATATATAAGAGAGGAATAACTTGTTTACTAGAATGTTCTAGAAGTTTCTGGGTACAGACGCCTCAAGCCCATGGTACAGACGCCCGGAGGAGGAAGAAAGGAGAAAAGATAAATTGAACAATCGCTCGCCTCAAGCCGCAGCTTGCCGGTTCGGTTCGTGGTCCATCGCGCCTTCCCTGTGGGTGTTGCTACCCCTTGAATTTTTTATTTTTAATTTTTTTTAAAAAAATTTACAATTTTAATTTTTTGTTTCGAAATATGACAGAACTAGTCGCCCACAGTGGGCGTTTTTTAAAAAACGCCCACTGTGTGGGCGTTATATGTGACGTGGCACAAGGCCGGCCGCCGCCGGTGCCGGCTTTTGCGGGCGGCCCCTGGCGTCCAAAAAACGCCCACTGCGTGGGCGTTTTTTGGTGGCGAGGGGGCCGCCTGCAAAAGTGCGCGCTGTTTTGCGGGCGGGCCTCGAAGCAGCCAAAAAACGCCCACTGTGTGGGCGTTTTTTGGGCTCTGCCTATATATACCCAGCCCCCCTCTTCAGATTTTTATTATATTCACTAAATTTTCCAGAAAAAAGAAAGAGGAGAGGAGGAAGGGGAAGGAAGTAAACGGCGAAGCCCTGTCAGTTTGAGACCTCGGCTTTTAGTTAAGTTTCTCATACATTATAAGTCTATTGCTATGCATTAGTAAAATATAATGTGCACTAGAGTTGTTTAGTTTTTAGTTGACTCTGGGTAGATCTGTGAGTAGTATGTATATTAGATCTATAAATAATAATGTTAGAGCATTGCAGTTCATGTTAGAAATAATGATGTTTCTTCTATGCTTTAAAAAATGGATTGTATGATTTGAAACATGACGAATATCGTATTTTTAAACAATGGATTTTAAACAATGAATTTTAAACAATGGATTGCATGGTTTAGGGTTTAGGGTTCAGGGTTCATGGTAGCTTCCTCCTTGATCGACCAAGCCACAAAGCCCAGCCCACCAGCTCACAACTAGCCCGGCCCACTGGTAGATTAGTAGGTAGGTGACAGGCAAGATGATCTCTTTATCATATTTGTGCTTACCACCCTTTATCTTCTTCCATTCTTCCTCTGAAAACGACTGAAAGAAACAACAGTTTTAGTGCGTCACTTAAATGGTGAAGTTCCAACATGACGTGTGTAGTAAAACCACAATATTAAAGCGCTTATGAGCATGTTGGTTCACCTGATCAGGACCAGTTGCAGGTTCATCTGTACACATTAGCAACAGAGCTGTCACGTATTTCAACGTATCCCAGCCACTAGTGTCGATGCCTTCCTCCTCAAGGTACTCATGCTTGTGAACGCATAGAGAAAGCTCCTCATCAATTTCAATACAGCGGTTCACAAACCAAGCTGCTTCCGCAATCTGTCCGTCAACCTGGATACAAGCACATATGCTCAACAATGAAAGGAAGTTTAAAGCCTTCCATAAGAAATATATGCGATACCAACGTTGAAAAAAAGAACGATATTGTCTGAGTAGCCAGTGATATGGTATGTTTGAGGTTTCAGTTAGTTAGGGCCATGGAAACTTTGGCAATATTCAAGCACTATAGAAGAACAAATAAGTTAAACAAAATAAAAAAAAATCACGTCAGACATCAGCAAGTGATCTCACCAGCTCTGGTTCGATGCTAAATCCTTGGCGCTCTAAGAAGTTTTGTAATCCTTTGCTCCTGTGCTTAAGGTCCTCTCCACTGAGCTCTAATTTCTCTCGAGGCACTAAAATATGCAAGAGATTTTCAACCCCCACATCACTTCCATGACAGCTTCATCAATCTGGCAGGTGATTTTCTGCAAAAGACACAGCAAACAAAATAAAATGAATGGTCATGCATACGTTATACACGGATGGGAAGGAGGAGAGGGGAAGGGGATAAGCTGACCAGCTCTCTTTCTATAACTTCTTTATGTTCATTCTTCTCGACAAGAAGCGTCTCTCCAAACCACCATTCCTTGATCATCCTGGTGAGGCGTTCATCAATACCAGTTTTGGAATTAATAGCATCTGACTTGTTCTCGAACGTCTCAAATCCTAGCGGAAAGATGACCTGGAAAATAAGTGCAGAATTTGAGCAATGTTAAAATAAAGGAGGAATATGATCCAGTAGGTTTCAACTAGTTTACACCATGAATTGGTTAACTTTTTTCAAAGACAACATACACAGTATACTGGAAACTTAACTATATTTTAATGTGTTAATCTAGCACAAAGTGATATCTAAGGTATCTAGCTTCAACCAGACAGATAAATAGACTTCTTACAACTATACTACCTACTTGTTTGGTTTGAAGTATCATCCAAAATGCAGTTTTTTCTGTAATCAAGCTGCTTTCTTCTTGTCTAAAAAATCAAGCTGCTTTCTAGCAAATTTTCCTAGACCTAGGCCATCAGTGATCCAATTCTTTTCCACAATCACATTATACATTCAAGTGGACAATAAATATCACCTAGCTGAAGAAATGCCATCCAACATGCTGAATAATCATACGCTAAAACTGACATAAGATAATCTCTAATGAATCCTGAGCTAAATAAATACTCTCAAGCAGAAAGGTAAATATCAATTGTTCACTACCTGAAAAATACTTATTCCCGAACTACGTGCGGAGCTGATAATTTTAATTTATCACCAGAGGACAAACTTTCTTTCTGCCACAGATAGATAATGGCAATGGCTTTGTATGAGAAATCAAGCATCACACATGACATGATATCGAGTCCATAATATATGCATGGTTCGAAGCTAACAGCGGAAGCAGAAGCTCGCTTCAACACAACAGTTTTTATTCAGTTGCTAACAAATAAATAAAGAAAGAGCAGTTCTGTCAAAAAAAAAAAGGGCAAGAGTTCATCACAAACAGGTGAAAAGCTTGCCAATAATTCGATGCATAAACCAACTAATTAATTCTAGTCAAGTTACCAGCAAAGAGAATGGAACCCAACTAGAATAAAGAGGGTCAGTACTAACAAGTTTTGCCGTGCCTTTTCTGACAAAATGCTTCCAAAGTCTCTGCAAGCACAATAACCAAAAAAAATGAAAGATGGCCGATGACAGACAAATTGAGAATTACTGACATCGCCACCAGCAAAAGAGAAAGCACCTCAATGGCATTGTCTTGGTTTAGATAGCCTCCATCAAAGCCAAAGATTGCGAAGCCTGATGGTGTCTCGAAGAGCACTTTCATAGGAACTATTTCCCCCAACCCCATGAGAAAATGAGGAGTCCTGCTGAAAAATCAAGGGTGAAGTAAATTTGACGAAACAACTAAGTTGAAAGAAATCTGAATCTATGAGTGGTTTGGTAAGTGTGAGGGTTCATGAGAGGAAAAACAGCATGCGGGCATATTACCAAATAAAGCGGGCATTCATACATGCTACAATTATTTTTTTCGATGCAGTGATCCAAAGTGATTCTAGAAGAAAAGTACCCTAAGACAAAAGAAATGGTTTTGAACATAGAACATCACCAGCAACAAAAACATGTTTTTTTTACGCAAAAGCAACAAAAACATGTTACCAACCACAAAATATGTAGCTTATGATTCTCAACTGTAAAAAAAAAGTAGCATTAAGATAGCACATAACAGTCTCTGTAGTAGTAGTTTCTAGTTCGCAATGGGAAAACCGTTTCATTATCATTGTCCCCAAGTTCCTCAAAATTTAAGGGACAGCCATATGCCCATATCTCATCAAAAGATGTCTGGTGACATTGCAGTAGCAAATATAGTAATGCCAAGAAACAACACGCCGGAGTGAGGCCCAATGGAGAGAAGCAAGAGTAATCGTCCCAATGCTCCCGAACACGTGACAATCACGTACAGCCATTGTATGTATGAACCAAATTTGCCTTGCCGTACTCGACACACGCAAGGGCGGGCGGGGTTGGATCTGGCAGTTGGTCTTACCGTAGACGACGACGACTGAAGCGCGGACGTCGAGGACCGTGCGGTGGAGGAAGGGTGGAAGAACGTCGGCGCGGCGTCTGCTTCGTCGGAGGAGACCGGCAGGCGGACGACGTCGAAGGAGGTAGGACCGCTGGAGTGGAGCGAGGGTTCCGAGGCGGCGGAGTGGAGAGATGAATCGCCCAGCTGATTCTTCGCGTGGGAAAAAAATGGTTTATATAAACCCTGATGCTCTCGAACACGTAAAACCCACTAAAGATTAAAGTTTCCTTGTTGCATTGCTCTCTACTTGCTTCTTGTGGTGACAAGATTAAAGATTAAGTTTCCTTGTTGCCTAAAGATCAAATAAATAACTGCATTGATCTGGTTTTAAAATAAAGTTTAAAATAAAGTTCCTCTATATCCTACGGACTGAAATCTGGCTCCGTAACGTCTTGTTTCTTATGCCAGGTTTATCCCGTTGGATTGACAGGTTACAAACTCTACTTCTTCAATTGTGTAACCTGTTACGTGGATGGATATTTGGGAGATAACTAGGCCTTATGCTTTGCCAAGAG
>JALGXP010000414.1:21392-34540 GCA_023333625.1 Bothriochloa decipiens | reverse complement strand
GACACCATTGATGTGCGAGTTACGCTCCTTAGAGTTGTCTAACTGTGGTTCTGCATTGACTTCTATCCTCCACAATTGCCCTCTACTAGAATCACTTCACATCACTGGCCTTTTTGTGGATGGCAGGATGGATGCAGAGTTGCAGGCAAAATGTGCTAGAGTGAAGATCATTGAGTGAATTTCTGAAACTAATAACGAAAAGAGAAAACTAAGAGAGGAATGAAAGAGGGGCTGCCCGGTTGGGGCTGGCGACCTGGCTGGCGTCGTCGACTCCGTTCACAGTTCACAACTTCGCCGGACTTCGGAGGGCGGAGGCTGGAGCAAAGGGCAGGAGGGGCGGCGCCGTCGTTCACCGGAGGGCGGAGGCTGGAGCAGGCGATGGCGAAGTGGCGATCCACGAGCAAGCGCGGGCGAGGTCGATGTGAACGAGTGTGCCGCGAGGACTCGAGCAGGTGGTGGCGGGGATCGCAAGAGTCGCGACGTACGTGACTGTGAATAAAAGATGCGGCTGCTGGCCTGCTCACCTGGCATTAAACTTGTTTTGGGCTGGGCTTTAGCTAATAAATAGAAAATTTATTAAAAAATTTCCCAGCCCGGGGGGGTGGGGGCTGCAGCCCCCCCATCCCCCCGTGCGTCCGCCAATGCGTAGAACTATGGATTAGAAGGAGGAGCTGCGTCCGAAGAGGAGCAAGTAGTTGCGATCGGCGGGAAGGAGGGCAAGGAGCTGGATCGTGCCGCCATTTTTGCTGGGAAGGGTACGTCATCGGGGAAAAGGAGAGCCGCGTTCGTCTCGCTGTGGAAAGGAAGCTTGACGGATATAAGGGAAGGAGGAGATCTGTCCACTGTCCTGGTCTGTGCTGGTACCGCTGAGCAAGTAAGTCTTCAAGGTGAGAAGAAAATTTCTGTTCTACCAATGCTTTGGTTTGTTTATTACTGCGCACCGTGAATGTGGCCTGCTGAATTGGATTGCTAACAAATGTAATAAATTAAACGTGGTTTTAGGTATCGATTTTGTAATACTATATTGTGTAATCCAAACATAACTTTTTGGGTTACGATTTATGTGTGCACGTGCAACACTTTGTTGATTTGTTTAGGTATGCTCTGTGCACCAAGATACTTGTGGAACATACTATATATATAGCAGCTTCTGGTCTGTCCATGATCTCTACAGTACAACTGTGTAACATAATTAAACAATTAGATTGTTTGTTCCCGACGATTGTTTGAAAACATAGGTATGATTTGTGCATCAAGATACTTGTGGAACATACTGTATATAGCAGATTCTGATGTGTCCAACTGTTTAAGGGTATCAAACAAAATTTTTTGAATGCCTACGGCAGAGGAGGGGGGGTGCGGTGCTCCCCACCCTGGTGTAATGTATAAGTGGCCCCAAAACGACCCCTGAGATCACGTCAAAGTTTGTGTTTTACATTGATGAAAATAGCAGAAGCTAGGTTACAAATCAGGGATGCCATTGTGTTTCTTCCTTGGCAGCCTCACACGCCATTGTTCAGCTTCGCTTCTGCAGGTACCGATTAGATGTTGCACTGAAAAGCCAGCTGATTCTGAAAATGAAAGCATTACGCCTTTTCCACAATTGCCACCATGAAAGCGCAACGAAGGTCCCAAACTCTTGTTTTGGCACACTGTTGGGGCAATCTAACTTGTGTAGTTGGCTGACATCAAAACCTGGGGTCATGTGAACTCCCATCTTTGGCCAAAACTGCCTTGCAACATGGCATCCGTTGATGATATACTAGGTGCATATCCCGCGTGTTGCTGCGGGTATTCTAGACACTTTAAAAAGAAATTAAACTATTTATATTTATAGTTATATGAATGAAACTATTTAAATTAATTTTAGTGAATGGTATTCATAGGCATACTGTTTGGAGGAGGATATGGATTATCTACTAATTAAAACATGGATACATATAGGTACGGGTAACACCAATTACCCCCGGCCTCTGCTTCCACCCCATTTCAATTTTCACTGCATACAAAAGAAAGACACATGTGAAGCTGAAGAAATAGAGAGCATGGAAAAAGACATACTCGATGCTTGGTGTCCATGTGACTGGAGACATGCATGCTGGTGGCCACCACCTGATCTGATGAGGAGTGTGGGGACTCTTGTTTTTTTACATGAATACATCAATTTACATCAATTTCCACCGGTTGATGATCTATGCCACAGCCTGTTCCGATGAAAAGGCAGGACTCTTGGATTTTTCACATTAATACATTAAGTAATTATCATCGATTGTTCACATATTTTATTACTGCATGGAAAGTAGATCTGTTAGTGGATGGAAGAGAACAAATAGGCTGAGAATGGGAAAGAAGTGGTAGATGATGTAAGCGGATGACATGGCGCAAGGAGAAGCTAGAGAAATAGCCTAGTGGGCATTAGCTTTATAGGAGTTTAGGATTCTGGGATTTTATTGGCTTCACCGCATACTTCAGATGTAGCATTAGGGAGAATTAAACAATTATATTGTTGTTGACACCGTTTTTTGGTACGTGTCAATAAGGATCGGAAGACTAAGCTGAATCGGCAAATGGGTGGTTTTTCTTCAGTATTGCTTCTGACCTGCCGATAGGTGGTTGCCGATGAAGAGCATGTTGATCTGGATTATTGCCGATTGGGCTGAAAAAACTGACAGAGGATCGTTGCCGATGGGACAGAAAAGCTATTGCCGATGAGATAGGCGGGAAGACTAGAAGGTTGTTGCTGATGTCAGGGATATGCCGATAAGGAGATGACTTCATCGTGACGGGAGCGGACAGAGGATCAGCAACACGAAGCTTGTGATTTTTCGTATTGTAGTTTAAGTCCAACTTCTATACAAGTTTTATATCTTTTTCAAGAAATAGAGTTCGTATAAGGAATTAGTTTATTTCTTCTATTTGAGCTTTACGTATTAAATTAGGACTATTTGATTAGCAGAGTATAAATATATGCCGAAGGGCATTGTAATGGATATTCAAGCATCAATAAACAAAATCTACTTTTTATTTACCTTTACCAGCACTTTACTTTTCGACGACTTCGCCAAGTACCTTTTCTTTTTCAACGAGTTCTTTCAAGAATCGACGGGCTGCATCAACTTGATCTCCGGCGACCTTGCAAGTTCTACGTCTACCGAGCACGATTCAGGCTTTGACTTCCGGGCGTATCGCTGTCGTCTCGTCTGATCTGTTCAACAGTTATCGAATACCTTCTGAGCTTTGACGTCTGGGTGTATCGCTGTCGTCTCGTTCAGATTTTATTCAAATTTATCATCCTTGTCGATTAACAGGTCAAATCGACTGGCACGCTTCGGATATCGATTTCGGGTATTAGCCTGGTGTGTTTGCAGATATAATTTTGCATCAACACATCTTTTGGCACGCCTGGTGGGACCAAGTCAACAGATCTATCATGAAGAATCCTACTGATATCAATCCAGAGAATATCATCGAGATATCAGAGTCAGATCTCAAGGAGAATCAGAAGCTAGCCATGGAAAAAGCTATGGAGGATTACAGGCAGCTCTGCTTGAAGTCTTTCAGCATGAATAGGGGCGGAGAAGTCATCTAGAAGCAAGATCTGCCGTTGCCTCATCAGGTAACCTTTGACTCCAACCCTGGTAAACTACAGGAGATGGTTAATTCTGCATTAAATCAAGCTTTGATCAACCACTCCACCGTGTTGTCCAATACTGTCTACAATGTTGTTGTGCAAACATTAAGAGAAGGACAAGCACCAGGTTATGTCGGGCCGGCATATCATCAGCCGGGATCGGCATCTGTCAGTACTCCATCGGCAACTCCAGCCGTTGAGAGTACGGAAGCACCTACTCCAGTTACATCAGGGCCACCTATCATTGAAGCCACGCCGATAGGATCAAATTTAACGTCTCAGGAGAGGACTAGTACTCAGTTGAGCACAGATCTATTGGCATCGGCAATATCAGGTCCTCTAGTCCAACATAATCAAGTTGTTGCCAATTAGTGGGGATACGGGATGCCTCCAGGTCCATCTACTGCCAACTTTGGACTGCCTCAAGTGCATGATGTAGCAGGGAAGGGTCCAATGACATCGGCTACTCCAGTTCGGCCGATGGCTCAAGTGTCACATTATTCTACTGCACCTCCTGCTATACAGCCATTGTCAATGGGATTCTATGCGCCTCCGCAACAGATATCTTATGCTAATCCATTGGCTAATCCTCCACCAGTTCAACAGAGGGTTTCTACTGCACAACAGCCCATAGTGCCGTTCATATCTCAATCTGGGTCGTCTGCAATTCAGGGCAATTATGCTGGCTATCATCCATCTATACAAGAGCATCAATTGTCTGCAAGCTATCAGCCATCGGCAAGTCAGGTGCCGATGAGTTATAATCTCAATTGGTCAGGGCAAGTGCCAGTTCAGCAATCTGCTATTCAGCCAAGCTACCAGGCGATGGGGACTCAGCAGTATAGTCCATAGGTAACTTTTCAGGATCAAACATCGGCAAAACAGGCGATGAACTTTACTCCACAGATTGGTGCCATGAATATGCCGATTCCTCCAAGCCAAGTGCCACAGGGGTATGTAGAAGCATATGAGCCAACACCTCCAATGGAGATTCAGCCAATGCATCGGCAAGATCAGGATGCACTCTTGACTGATAAGATTGCAGAAGTGATGAAAGATCAATTTGGGATTCAGCCCAAGATTAATACTTACTCTTATCGCACTCCGTATCCTTCAGCTTATGACTCAATTCCTTTTCCGAATCGGTACAAGGTGCCAGATTTCACTAAGTTTTCTAGGCAAGATGATACATCAACGATGGAGCACATCAACCGATTCATCATCCAGTGTGGGGAAGCAGCGAATAGGGATGAGCTGAGGATCCATTTATTCTCGTCCTCTTTGTCTGGATCGGCATTCGCGTGGTTCATCTCATTACCACCAAACTCCATTCTTACTTGGGCTAACCTGGAGAGACAATTCCATAAATACTTCTTTGCTGGTGTCCATGAGAAGAAGCTTACCGATTTGATGAAATTGAAATAGCGAAGCGACAAATCGGTAGAGAGTTTTGTGCAAAGGGTACAAGACATGAAGAATAGGTGCTACAGCTTAGTGCTTGATGATCGCCAGTTAGCTTGTTTGGCTTTCCAGGGTTTGTTGCCGCATCTCAGGGACAAATACGATTCTCAGGAGTTTGAAAGCTTAAGCCATATTGTGCAGAGGATCTCTGATCAAAGTGCTCAAGCTCCAGAACATAGGAAGAGCTGGAATAAAAAGGTGTCCTTTGTGGAAGATGCAGAGGAGTCAGATTCAGATGAAGAACCAACATCGGCCTGGCTGAGTGTGTGAAGGGTAAAAAGCCTTTATCTTGTCCTTTTGGTCAGAAAGAGCCAGAAAAATTCACGTTTGACATCACAAAAGCCGATAAAATATTTGATCTACTACTTCAAGAAGGCAAATCAAGTTGTCACCCAATCATGTGATTCCATCGGTAGAAGAACTGAAGAAGATGAGGTACTGCAAGTTTCATAATGCAACTTCGCACAGTAACAATGACTGCAAGGTGTTCAGATAGCAGTTGCATATCGACAATTGAATCTGGGAGGCTCAAGTTCGATAACTCTAAAGCTCAGAGGCTGATGAAGATTGATCAACATCCTTTCCCTGCAAACATGGTGGATGCTGTAAATAAAACTAAAGTGTTGACATCGGCAAGCGCTAAAAGGAGAGCATCAGTGGATCCTAGAAATCAAGCAACTGCCGATGACTTGAAAGGGAAAGAGAGAGTTGAAGAAAGCAGTAGTTCCAAAAGACCTCCTAGACCTGCTCCATACAGAATTTTAGGTGACCGCTATCGGCATCGGCAAGAGGAGTTGCGTCGGGAAGCGTGGCATTGGCACGAAGATCATTGGAGATGCCTATTCTTCATCTACTGCTAGGAAGAAGGCATTAAATTTCCTACTGCTGATAACTGCCCCGAGTGCAATGGTTATGATCGAGCCGATCGGGCAAAAAGAAGACCACGCTATGGTAATCAGAGCAGATACGTCAATGAGCCGATCAGGAGAAGAACATCGGTACATGATCGGCTGGGGGCAAGAACCAGTGTGCATGAAAGGCTGGGCAGGGACGACAACTATTTGTCATTGAATCAAGAGGAGCTTGAAGAGATGGCCAATGCGAGAGTTCCTGATGAGATGATTCTTTGTAGAGATCCCAATATAAATTGCCCAGATTCAAGTGAAAAAATTTATCAGCCCATCTGGAAAATGAAGCTTCCTCAGTGGTGTCCTGAAGGACTGACAAAAATGCAGAAGAGGAAGTTGCAACGGGAGCGCAAAGAAGAAAACCCCCGTAGGGCAAAGTCTCAAGTGTGGCAGCCAAAGCGTGAAGACGGAAGTCCATCGGCAAATATCAATATGGTTTTCATGTTGCCGATGGAATTTCAGGCACTTGCCGATGAGGAGGAAGAATCGGTTCTTTCAGAACAAGTGGCTCAGCTAACCTTGGATCTGATGATGGCCGTCTTCGAGAAGCCTACCGATGATGAAAGACAGCATCTTAAAGCTTTATTCGTTAAGGGCAGAGTTGATGGGCAGCCAATATCAAAAATACTCGTAGATGGAGGGGCTGCGATTAACATCATGCCATATGTTGTGTTTCGAAGGCTTGGAAAAGGAGATCAAGATCTAGTTAAGACGGACATGAAGCTCAAGGACTTTGAAGGGAACATATCACCAGTCAAAGGAGCGCTGTGCACTGAGCTAACCATCGGCAGCAAAACATTGCCGACTACTTTCTTTATCATCAGCGGCAAAGGTGCTTATAATCTGCTGTTAGGAAGAGATTGGATTCATGCTAATTGTTGCATTCCTTCTATGATGCACCAATGCCTCGTACAGTGTGTTAAAGATAAAGTTGAGGTGGTTCCTGGTGATTCATCTTATATAATTGCATCGGCAGAATCAGAAACTTATGAGCGGTCCAAGTGCATATCGGGAGAAGCATGGGATTCGGAGTTCCTCAGGATTGCCGATTATGAGCTGCCACCGATCCAAGCAGTCGGTTCTGAAGATGAGTTATAAATGGATAGGTTTGCCGATGATGGAAAACTGGGCCATGGGTTTACATCGGCAGATGACTTAGTTGAAGTGGATATCGGAAACAGCGATAGATCAAGGCCGACTTTTGTTAGTGCTAAGTTAGATCTCCAGAGCAGAGAACAATTGATTGCTTTATTGAAAGAATATAAGAATTATTTTGCTTGGGATTACACAGAGATGCCTGGGTTAGATCGATCAATTGTTGAACATCGGTTACCTATCAAACAAGGATTTTGGCCACATCAGCAGCCAGCATGCCGATGCAATCCTAAGGTGTTGCCTGATATTAAGGCCAAAATAACAAGGTTGATTGAAGCCAAATTCATCCGACAATGCCGATATGCTGAATGGATTTCTAATGTGGTTCCTGTCTACAAGAAGAATGGGAAACTTCATGTCTGTATTGATTTCAGGAATCTTAACAAAGCTACACCGATGGATGGTTATCCGATGCCCGTTGCCGATTTATTAATTGATGCCGCTGCTGGACATCGGATTATTAGCTTCATGGATGGGAACGCTGGATATAATTAAATCTTTATGGCCGAAGAAGATATCTCCAAGACTGCCTTCAGATGTCCAGGTCATGTAGGTCTATTTGAATGGATAGTCATGACTTTTGGTTTAAAGAATGCCGGTGCTACTTATCAGAGAGCAATGAATTACATTTTTCATGAATACATCGGCACATTGGTTAAAATTTATATAGATGATGTGGTGGTTAAGTCTGGAGATTTCGAGAATCATCTGGCTGACTTGCGGAAAGTATTAGAGTGCACAAGGAAACATGGGTTAAAGATGAATCCTAACAAGTGTGCATTTGGTGTATCGGCAGGACAATTCTTAGGCTTCATGGTACATCAAAGGGGTATTGAAATTAGCAGGAAGTCCATTGATGCCATCAACAAAGTAATTGCTCCTATCGATAAGACTGAGCTACAATCTCTGATCGACAAAATCAATTTTAGTCGAAGATTCATATCTAATTCATCAGGAAAAATCAAAGCTTTCAGTCCATTATTGAAGCTGAAGGCCGATCAGAAATTCATATGGGGAGAAAACAGCAGTTGGCTTTAGAAGAAATTAAGAGGTATTTGGTGAATCCACCAGTGCTAGTTCCACCCCAACAGGGGAGCCCTTCAGGTTGTATTTGTCGAGTGATGATGAAGTCATTGGGTCAGCTCTAATCCAAGAATATGACGGGAAAGAATGTGTAATCTATTACCTGAGCAAAAGATTGGTGGATGCTGAGACCAGGTATTCGGCCATTGAAAAGTTATGTTTATGCTTATATTTCTCCTGTGTTAAATTAAGGCATTATCTGTTAACGGCTAAATGCATGGTTATATGCAAAGACGATGTGGTCAAATATATGCTGTCAATGCCAATTCTAAGTGGAAGAATCGGCAAGTGGATTTTAGCGTTATCAGAGTTCGATCTGCGGTATGAATCGGCTAAAGCAGTCAAAGGGCAAGTCATGGCTGATTTTGTTACTCAGCACTACGGCGCGGTGAATTCTTTGGAGATTGCTCCGTGGACACTCTTCTTCGATGGTTCTACGTGTGGCGAAGGAGTAGGTATCGGCATTGTGTTGATATCACCTCAAGGGAAGAAATATGAATTCTCATTGCCGATTGCTACCACATCGACCAACAATCAGGTTGAGTATCAGGCTGTGTTGAAAGGTTTGGAGTTACTGAGGGAAGTCCATGGCCAATACTGTTGAAATCTTCGGTGATTCGATTCTGATCGTTAATCAATTAGCTAGGGTATATGAATGTCGATGTGAGGTTTTAATCTTGTATTACGAGAGATGTCGACAATTGTTAAAAGAGTTCAAAAATTTTTGCCTTGAACATATCTCCAGATTGCATAATGAAGAAGCTAATCGGTTAGCACAACATGCTTCGGGGTATCAGCCAATCCGTGAAGTATTGACATCGGCAACTGATGCCGATGACTGGAGGAAGGAGATTGCTGATTATTTGAAAGATCCATCTAGGAAGGTCGAGAGACGTGTATGATTTCAAGCTACTAAGTATGTGCTCCTTGATGATGAATTATATTATCGGACAATGGATGGAGTTTTGCTCAAGTGTCTTGGCGAAGAAGAATCAAAGATTTTAATGGGCGAAATCCATGAAGGAGTATGTGGGGCACATCAATCGGCTTTCAAGATGAAGTGGATGATCAGGCAAAATGGATATTACTGGCCAACGATACTCGAAGATTGTTTCAAGTATTTTAGGGGATGTCAGGAGTGTCAGAAATTCGGCAACGTTCAAAGAGCGCCTGCATCAGCAATGAATCCTATCATTAAACCGTGGCCATTTCAAGGATGGGCTATTGATCTCATCGGTTAGATATATCCACCATCAAGAAAGGGGCATAAATTCATACTTGTCACTACCGATTACTTTACAAAGTGGGTCGAAGCAATTCCTCTAAAGAATGTGACATCGGCAAACATGGTTGATTTTGTAAAAGAGCATATTGTGTATCGGTTCGGTATTCCTCAGACTATTATGACCGATCAGGGAACCATGTTCACGCCAGGGGGGTTTGATAGATTTGCCGATGAGATGGGGATCAAGGTCTTAAATTTCTTGCCTTATTATGCTCAAGCCAATGGCCAGGCCGAAGCCTCTAACAAAGGGATTATTAAACTCATTAAGCGCAGGATCAAGGAAAATCCTAGAAAGTGGCACACGATTCTAAACGAAGCTTTATGGTCGTATCGGATGGCATGCCATGGTGCTACTAAAGTGTCGCCTTATCAGTTGGTATATGGACATGATGCAGTTTTGCCTTGGGAGATCAAGACTGGTTCGAGGCAGATAGGTCATCAAGATCAGCTGTTAGCCGATGATTACAGTACACTCATGAAAGATGAGTTGAAAGATTTGGTGAGTCATCGGCTAAAGGCTTTGGTTAGCATCGAAGAAAACAAGAAGAGAGTTGCTAGGTGGTATGACAAGAAAGTGAAGATGAAGGAATTTGCCGATGGTGATCTAGTCTGGAAATTGATCTTATCGATAGGGACTAAGAGTGTCAAGTTCGATAAATGGTCTCCTAATTGGGAAGGTCCTTATCGCGTCAGTCGGTCCGTTCCTGGTAATGCATATATCCTAGAAACTCTCGAAGGGGAAACATTTCCAAGAGCATTGAACGGTAAATATCTGAAAAAATATTATCCTAGTATTTGGATAGACGCTTAAAGGAACAGGATTTCCACTACGGCGCGCGCAACTCTCGAGGAGAAGATTCAAGCGGTTTAGGTAATCATGACCTAGAGGAAATTTCGGTGCATAAAGTATTTTATACTCCAAAATTAGGGGGCATGTGTTGACACCGTTTTTTGGCACGTGTTAATAAGGATCGGAAGACTAAGCTGAATCGGCAAGTGGGTAGTTTTTCTTCAGTATTGCTTCTGACCTGCCGATAGGTGGTTGCCGATGAAGAGCACGTTGATCTGGATTATTTTCGATTGGGCTGAAAAAACTGACAGAGGATCGTTGCCGATGGGACAAAAAAGCTATTGCGGATGAGATAGGCGGGAAGACTAGAAGGTTGTTGCCGATGCCAGGGATGTGCCGATAAGGAGATGACTTTATCGTGACGGGAGCGGACAGAGGATCGACGACACGAAGCTTATGATTTTTCGTATTGTAGTTTAAGTCCGACTCCTATACAAGTTTTATTTCTTTTTCAAGAAATAGAATTCGTATATGGAATTAGTATATTTCTTCTATTTGAGCTTTACGTATTAAATTAGGACTATTTGATTAGCAGAGTATAAATATATGCCAAAGGGCATTGTAATGGATATCCAAGCATCAATAAACAAATCTACTTTTTATTTATCTTTACCAGTACTTTACTTTTCGGCGACTTCGCCAAGTACCTCTTCTTTTTCAATGAGTTCTTTCAAGAATCGACGGGCTGCATCAACTTGATCTCCGGTG
This sequence comes from Bothriochloa decipiens, assembly GCA_023333625.1. Taxonomy (NCBI): domain Eukaryota; kingdom Viridiplantae; phylum Streptophyta; class Magnoliopsida; order Poales; family Poaceae; genus Bothriochloa; species Bothriochloa decipiens. The sequence goes on along the minus strand of JALGXP010000414.1, from coordinate 23,459 downwards.
ACCTTGCAAGTTCCGCGTCTACCGAGCACGATTCAGGCTTTGACTTTCGGGCGTATCGCTATCGTCTCGTCTGATCTGTTCAACAGTTATCGAATACCTTCTGAGCTTTGACGTCTGAGCGTATCCCTGTCGTCTCGTTCAGATTTTATTCAAATTTATCATCCTTATCGATTAACAGGTCAAATCGACTGGCACGCTTCGGATATCGATTTCGGGTATTAGCCCGGTGTGTTTGCAGATATAATTTTGCATCAACAATTGTTTATTCCAATGATTGTTTGAAAAAATAGGCAGCATGCACATGAATCAACTTAACCCCTTGGCTGGTTATTACCTCATGCTTCTACGTTGCATTGCTTGACTGTTTGCATTTCCTCTCTCTTTTTGTTACTAATAATTAGCATGTCTTTGTTCTGCAGTAAACTGGTTTGCTTGTAAAGTTTCACAATATAGACACGCTATCTGTGATGGCGTGGTGTGCACAATGACATTCTAACTCGTTTCAGTTTAAATTTGCCAATTTAACTATGGTAATACTAGAAGACCGTACTTTTTTTGACAAATAGAAAACTGAACTTGGATGTGCCCTGGATGGAATGGCAATGGTTTTCTGCACAACACTTTCAGTGGTGCCCCTCTGCTTAAAAATCCACAATAATTTTTCCTCTAGATTGGCACAATAGAATGGACCGTGGACTTATATTTTATATTTTGTCTGGCGAAGTGCCGATTTTGAAGAGTTCGTTACTCAGAACAATGCTTGTGGGCTTTCTAATAAAGCTGCAGGACCGTTTATGTGCATAAAAACCAGGACCGACTGATTGAGCATGTTTGAGCAAAGAGCCCTTTCCCTTTTTCCAATTTCTAAACCCTACTCTGGTGAATGCATCATTATCAAGCTCGCTTGTTGCTGGTGGCTTAAAGAGGTAGCAATAAAATCAATAGGCTGCATTCTTGGCAGGACTGTACTCTAACCAATCAAATTGAGTAAACCATGATCTAACAAAACCTCTAGTTTGATATTTACCCGCTGTTCTTTCATACTCACAATTTGATTGATATGGACCCATCTGTAGGTATGCTCTCTTAGCATCATCCCTAATATCATGATGGAATTCATCAATTGGCTTTCTAAGACCTGGATCAGCAACTATATCATTCATATCAAGCTCAATGTGGGGTATTATTCATGGTTTATCTATAGAACCATCTTTTTTTTATCTAATACTGTCTTATAATTGATCAATAACTCATGTTTTATGTATATTGATTGTAGCAAATTCTTCAACCATGAACATATTTTTTACATTTTCTAGATGATGGCGTTGTCTTTACATATGTTTCTTCATGAAAAATCTTGCAATCTTGGAAGTTTTACCAATTGTTACTCTACTAAAATGTTCTATGCTTGCACACCAAATGATGAGCACTGTACTGTTCTTTTTGGGAACATATACATATATTAACATATCTTTTGAGAGGAAAATGAAAATGCTAGACGAATAATGCCATTCAATAAAAATTGCAAAGGGTCTTGTTCTTATATCTCGTATCTCTTGCATCACTTGCAACTTATTATTAATTACATGGCATATCATCTGTTATTCAGTGTTTGCAATATTTACACAGTTTGTTATCATTGGCAATATTTGTTATATAATGTTCATATGTATCAAATTTATGATGAACTCTAGGAGACTCAGTCTCCACAACCTAGAAAATAATTTTGGGGCATTCACTCTTCCAGGTCGCCCTCTTTGAAAATGCTCCATCTCCATCTAGCACATGTCCTGGATGCATCCTATGAAATATTGGTTGAAGCCATCAAGAAGCTCCCTCTTCTGGAAGATCTTGAAATTTCACCCCCATTTCAACATATTTGTGCCTCTGACAAGTTCTTTCAATCCGTATGCAAAGCTCGTCCTCTTCTCAAGAATCTCAAAATAAGCTTCACTATGCCATCTAACTATTCTTTTGATGAGGCTTGTATGGAGGAGCGTTATGATGGAGACATGTATAGGACACCATTGATGTGCGAGTTACGCTCCTTAGAGTTGTCTAACTGTG
>JALGXP010000414.1:0-13151 GCA_023333625.1 Bothriochloa decipiens | reverse complement strand
CACAGTTAGACAACTCTAAGGAGCGTAACTCGCACATCAATGGTGTCCTATACATGTCTCCATCATAACGCTCCTCCATACAAGCCTCATCAAAAGAATAGTTAGATGGCATAGTGAAGCTTATTTTGAGATTCTTGAGAAGAGGACGAGCTTTGCATACGGATTGAAAGAACTTGTCAGAGGCACAAATATGTTGAAATGGGGGTGAAATTTCAAGATCTTCCAGAAGAGGGAGCTTCTTGATGGCTTCAACCAATATTTCATAGGATGCATCCAGGACATGTGCTAGATGGAGATGGAGCATTTTCAAAGAGGGCGACCTGGAAGAGTGAATGCCCCAAAATTATTTTCTAGGTTGTGGAGACTGAGTCTCCTAGAGTTCATCATAAATTTGATACATATGAACATTATATAACAAATATTGCCAATGATAACAAACTGTGTAAATATTGCAAACACTGAATAACAGATGATATGCCATGTAATTAATAATAAGTTGCAAGTGATGCAAGAGATACGAGATATAAGAACAAGACCCTTTGCAATTTTTATTGAATGGCATTATTCGTCTAGCATTTTCATTTTCCTCTCAAAAGATATGTTAATATATGTATATGTTCCCAAAAAGAACAGTACAGTGCTCATCATTTGGTGTGCAAGCATAGAACATTTTAGTAGAGTAACAATTGGTAAAACTTCCAAGATTGCAAGATTTTTCATGAAGAAACATATGTAAAGACAACGCCATCATCTAGAAAATGTAAAAAATATGTTCATGGTTGAAGAATTTGCTACAATCAATATACATAAAACATGAGTTATTGATCAATTATAAGACAGTATTAGATAAAAAAAAGATGGTTCTATAGATAAACCATGAATAATACCCCACATTGAGCTTGATATGAATGATATAGTTGCTGATCCAGGTCTTAGAAAGCCAATTGATGAATTCCATCATGATATTAGGGATGATGCTAAGAGAGCATACCTACAGATGGGTCCATATCAATCAAATTGTGAGTATGAAAGAACAGCGGGTAAATATCAAACTAGAGGTTTTGTTAGATCATGGTTTACTCAATTTGATTGGTTAGAGTACAGTCCTGCCAAGAATGCAGCCTATTGATTTTATTGCTACCTCTTTAAGCCACCAGCAACAAGCGAGCTTGATAATGATGCATTCACCAGAGTAGGGTTTAGAAATTGGAAAAAGGGAAAGGGCTCTTTGCTCAAACATGCTCAATCAGTCGGTCCTGGTTTTTATGCACATAAACGGTCCTGCAGCTTTATTAGAAAGCCCACAAGCATTGTTCTGAGTAACAAACTCTTCGAAGTCGGCACTTTGCCAGACAAAAGATGGAATATAAGTCCACGGTCCATTCTATTGTGCCAATCTAGAGGAAAAATTACTGTGGATTTTTAAGCAGAGGGGCACCACTAAAAGTGTTGTGCAGAAAACCATTGCCATTCCATCCAGGGCACATCCAAGTTCAGTTTTCTATTTGTCAAAAAAAAAAGTACAGTCTTCTAGTATTACCATAGTTAAATTGGAAAATTTAAACTGAAACGACTTAGAATGTCATTGTGCACACCACGCCATCACAGATAGCGTGTCTATATTGTGAAACTTTACAAGCAAACCAGTTTACTGCAGAACAAAGACATGCTAATTATTAGTAACAAAAAGAGAGAGGAAATGCAAACAGTCAAGCAATGCAACGTAGAAGCATGAGGTAATAACCAGCCAAGGGGTTAAGTTGATTCATGTGCATGCTGCCTATTTTTTCAAACAATCATTGGAATAAACAATTGTTGATGCAAAATTATATCTGCAAACACACCGGGCTAATACCCGAAATCGATATCCGAAGCGTGCCAGTCGATTTGACCTGTTAATCGATAAGGATGATAAATTTGAATAAAATCTGAACGAGACGACAGGGATACGCTCAGACGTCAAAGCTCAGAAGGTATTCGATAACTGTTGAACAGATCAGACGAGACGATAGCGATACGCCCGAAAGTCAAAGCCTGAATCGTGCTCGGTAGACGCGGAACTTGCAAGGTCACCGGAGATCAAGTTGATGCAGCCCGTCGATTCTTGAAAGAACTCATTGAAAAAGAAGAGGTACTTGGCGAAGTCGCCGAAAAGTAAAGTACTGGTAAAGATAAATAAAAAGTAGATTTGTTTATTGATGCTTGGATATCCATTACAATGCCCTTTGGCATATATTTATACTCTGCTAATCAAATAGTCCTAATTTAATACGTAAAGCTCAAATAGAAGAAATATACTAATTCCATATACGAATTCTATTTCTTGAAAAAGAAATAAAACTTGTATAGGAGTCGGACTTAAACTACAATACGAAAAATCATAAGCTTCGTGTCGTCGATCCTCTGTCCGCTCCCGTCACGATAAAGTCATCTCCTTATCGGCACATCCCTGGCATCGGCAACAACCTTCTAGTCTTCCCGCCTATCTCATCCGCAATAGCTTTTTTGTCCCATCGGCAACGATCCTCTGTCAGTTTTTTCAGCCCAATCGAAAATAATCCAGATCAACGTGCTCTTCATCGGCAACCACCTATCGGCAGGTCAGAAGCAATACTGAAGAAAAACTACCCACTTGCCGATTCAGCTTAGTCTTCCGATCCTTATTAACACGTGCCAAAAAACGGTGTCAACACATGCCCCCTAATTTTGGAGTATAAAATACTTTATGCACCGAAATTTCCTCTAGGTCATGATTACCTAAACCGCTTGAATCTTCTCCTCGAGAGTTGCGCGCGCCGTAGTGGAAATCCTGTTCCTTTAAGCGTCTATCCAAATACTAGGATAATATTTTTTCAGATATTTACCGTTCAATGCTCTTGGAAATGTTTCCCCTTCGAGAGTTTCTAGGATATATGCATTACCAGGAACGGACCGACTGACGCGATAAGGACCTTCCCAATTAGGAGACCATTTATCGAACTTGACACTCTTAGTCCCTATCGATAAGATCAATTTCCAGACTAGATCACCATCGGCAAATTCCTTCATCTTCACTTTCTTGTCATACCACCTAGCAACTCTCTTCTTGTTTTCTTCGATGCTAACCAAAGCCTTTAGCCGATGACTCACCAAATCTTTCAACTCATCTTTCATGAGTGTACTGTAATCATCGGCTAACAGCTGATCTTGATGACCTATCTGCCTCGAACCAGTCTTGATCTCCCAAGGCAAAACTGCATCATGTCCATATACCAACTGATAAGGCGACACTTTAGTAGCACCATGGCATGCCATCCGATACGACCATAAAGCTTCGTTTAGAATCGTGTGCCACTTTCTAGGATTTTCCTTGATCCTGCGCTTAATGAGTTTAATAATCCCTTTGTTAGAGGCTTCGGCCTGGCCATTGGCTTGAGCATAATAAGGCAAGAAATTTAAGACCTTGATCCCCATCTCATCGGCAAATCTATCAAACCCCCCTGGCGTGAACATGGTTCCCTGATCGGTCATAATAGTCTGAGGAATACCGAACCGATACACAATATGCTCTTTTACAAAATCAACCATGTTTGCCGATGTCACATTCTTTAGAGGAATTGCTTCGACCCACTTTGTAAAGTAATCGGTAGTGACAAGTATGAATTTATGCCCCTTTCTTGATGGTGGATATATCTAACCGATGAGATCAATAGCCCATCCTTGAAATGGCCACGGTTTAATGATAGGATTCATTGCTGATGCAGGCGCTCTTTGAACGTTGCCGAATTTCTGACACTCCTGACATCCCCTAAAATACTTGAAACAATCTTCGAGTATCGTTGGCCAGTAATATCCATTTTGCCTGATCATCCACTTCATCTTGAAAGCCGATTGATGTGCCCCACATACTCCTTCATGGATTTCGCCCATTAAAATCTTTGATTCTTCTTCGCCAAGACACTTGAGCAAAACTCCATCCATTGTCCGATAATATAATTCATCATCAAGGAGCACATACTTAGTAGCTTGAAATCATACACGTCTCTCGACCTTCCTAGATGGATCTTTCAAATAATCAGCAATCTCCTTCCTCCAGTCATCGGCATCAGTTGCCGATGTCAATACTTCACGGATTGGCTGATACCCCGAAGCATGTTGTGCTAACCGATTAGCTTCTTCATTATGCAATCTGGAGATATGTTCAAGGCAAAAATTTTTGAACTCTTTTAACAATTGTCGACATCTCTCGTAATACAAGATTAAAACCTCACATCGACATTCATATACCCTAGCTAATTGATTAACGATCAGAATCGAATCACCGAAGATTTCAACAGTATTGGCCATGGACTTCCCTCAGTAACTCCAAACCTTTCAACACAGCCTGATACTCAACCTGATTGTTGGTCGATGTGGTAGCAATCGGCAATGAGAATTCATATTTCTTCCCTTGAGGTGATATCAACACAATGCCGATACCTACTCCTTCGCCACACGTAGAACCATCGAAGAAGAGTGTCCACGGAGCAATCTCCAAAGAATTCACCGCGCCGTAGTGCTGAGTAACAAAATCAGCCATGACTTGCCCTTTGACTGCTTTAGCCGATTCATACCGCAGATCGAACTCTGATAACGCTAAAATCCACTTGCCGATTCTTCCACTTAGAATTGGCATTGACAGCATATATTTGACCACATCGTCTTTGCATATAACCATGCATTTAGCCGTTAACAGATAATGCCTTAATTTAACACAGGAGAAATATAAGCATAAACATAACTTTTCAATGGCCGAATACCTGGTCTCAGCATCCACCAATCTTTTGCTCAGGTAATAGATTACACATTCTTTCCCGTCATATTCTTGGATTAGAGCTGACCCAATGACTTCATCATCACTCGACAAATACAACCTGAAGGGCTCCCCTGTTGGGGTGGAACTAGCACTGGTGGATTCACCAAATACCTCTTAATTTCTTCTAAAGCCAACTGCTGTTTTCTCCCCATATGAATTTCTGATCGGCCTTCAGCTTCAATAATGGACTGAAAGCTTTGATTTTTCCTGATGAATTAGATATGAATCTTCGACTAAAATTGATTTTGTCGATCAGAGATTGTAGCTCAGTCTTATCGATAGGAGCAATTACTTTGTTGATGGCATCAATGGACTTCCTGCTAATTTCAATACCCCTTTGATGTACCATGAAGCCTAAGAATTGTCCTGCCGATACACCAAATGCACACTTGTTAGGATTCATCTTTAACCCATGTTTCCTTGTGCACTCTAATACTTTCCGCAAGTCAGCCAGATGATTCTCGAAATCTCCAGACTTAACCACCACATCATCTATATAAATTTTAACCAATGTGCCGATGTATTCATGAAAAATGTAATTCATTGCTCTCTGATAAGTAGCACCGGCATTCTTTAAACCAAAAGTCATGACTATCCATTCAAATAGACCTACATGACCTGGACATCTGAAGGCAGTCTTGGAGATATCTTCTTCGGCCATAAAGATTTAATTATATCCAGCGTTCCCATCCATGAAGCTAATAATCCGATGTCCAGCAGCGGCATCAATTAATAAATCGGCAACGGGCATCGGATAACCATCCATCGGTGTAGCTTTGTTAAGATTCCTGAAATCAATACAGACATGAAGTTTCCCATTCTTCTTGTAGACAGGAACCACATTAGAAATCCATTCAGCATATCGGCATTGTCGGATGAATTTGGCTTCAATCAACCTTGTTATTTTGGCCTTAATATCAGGCAACACCTTAGGATTGCATCGGCATGCTGGCTGCTGATGTGGCCAAAATCCTTGTTTGATAGGTAACCGATGTTCAACAATTGATCGATCTAACCCAGGCATCTCTGTGTAATCCCAAGCAAAATAATTCTTATATTCTTTCAATAAAGCAATCAATTGTTCTCTGCTCTGGAGATCTAACTTAGCACTAACAAAAGTCGGCCTTGATCTATCGCTGTTTCCGATATCCACTTCAACTAAGTCATCTGCCGATGTAAACCCATGGCCCAGTTTTCCATCATCGGCAAACCTATCCATTTATAACTCATCTTCAGAACCGACTGCTTGGATCGGTGGCAGCTCATAATCGGCAATCCTGAGGAACTCCGAATCCCATGCTTCTCCCGATATGCACTTGGACCGCTCATAAGTTTCTGATTCTGCCGATGCAATTATATAAGATGAATCACCAGGAACCACCTCAACTTTATCTTTAACACACTGTACGAGGCATTGGTGCATCATAGAAGGAATGCAACAATTAGCATGAATCCAATCTCTTCCTAACAGCAGATTATAAGCACCTTTGCCGCTGATGATAAAGAAAGTAGTCGGCAATGTTTTGCTGCCGATGGTTAGCTCAGTGCACAGCGCTCCTTTGACTGGTGATATGTTCCCTTCAAAGTCCTTGAGCTTCATGTCCGTCTTAACTAGATCTTGATCTCCTTTTCCAAGCCTTCGAAACACAACATATGGCATGATGTTAATCGCAGCCCCTCCATCTACGAGTATTTTTGATATTGGCTGCCCATCAACTCTGCCCTTAACGAATAAAGCTTTAAGATGCTGTCTTTCATCATCGGTAGGCTTCTCGAAGACGGCCATCATCAGATCCAAGGTTAGCTGAGCCACTTGTTCTGAAAGAACCGATTCTTCCTCCTCATCGGCAAGTGCCTGAAATTCCATCGGCAACATGAAAACCATATTGATATTTGCCGATGGACTTCCGTCTTCACGCTTTGGCTGCCACACTTGAGACTTTGCCCTACGGGGGTTTTCTTCTTTGCGCTCCCGTTGCAACTTCCTCTTCTGCATTTTTGTCAGTCCTTCAGGACACCACTGAGGAAGCTTCATTTTCCAGATGGGCTGATAAATTTTTTCACTTGAATCTGGGCAATTTATATTGGGATCTCTACAAAGAATCATCTCATCAGGAACTCTCGCATTGGCCATCTCTTCAAGCTCCTCTTGATTCAATGACAAATAGTTGTCGTCCCTGCCCAGCCTTTCATGCACACTGGTTCTTGCCCCCAGCCGATCATGTACCGATGTTCTTCTCCTGATCGGCTCATTGACGTATCTGCTCTGATTACCATAGCGTGGTCTTCTTTTTGCCCGATCGGCTCGATCATAACCATTGCACTCGGGGCAGTTATCAGCAGTAGGAAATTTAATGCCTTCTTCCTAGCAGTAGATGAAGAATAGGCATCTCCAATGATCTTCGTGCCAATGCCACGCTTCCCGACGCAACTCCTCTTGCCGATGCCGATAGCGGTCACCTAAAATTCTGTATGGAGCAGGTCTAGGAGGTCTTTTGGAACTACTGCTTTCTTCAACTCTCTCTTTCCCTTTCAAGTCATCGGCAGTTGCTTGATTTCTAGGATCCACTGATGCTCTCCTTTTAGCGCTTGCCGATGTCAACACTTTAGTTTTATTTACAGCATCCACCATGTTTGCAGGGAAAGGATGTTGATCAATCTTCATCAGCCTCTGAGCTTTAGAGTTATCGAACTTGAGCCTCCCAGATTCAATTGTCGATATGCAACTGCTATCTGAACACCTTGCAGTCATTGTTACTGTGCGAAGTTGCATTATGAAACTTGCAGTACCTCATCTTCTTCAGTTCTTCTACCGATGGAATCACATGATTGGGTGACAACTTGATTTGCCTTCTTGAAGTAGTAGATCAAATATTTTATCGGCTTTTGTGATGTCAAACGTGAATTTTTCTGGCTCTTTCTGACCAAAAGGACAAGATAAAGGCTTTTTACCCTTCACACACTCAGCCAGGCCGATGTTGGTTCTTCATCTGAATCTGACTCCTCTGCATCTTCCACAAAGGACACCTTTTTATTCCAGCTCTTCCTATGTTCTGGAGCTTGAGCACTTTGATCAGAGATCCTCTGCACAATATGGCTTAAGCTTTCAAACTCCTGAGAATCGTATTTGTCCCTGAGATGCGGCAACAAACCCTGGAAAGCCAAACAAGCTAACTGGCGATCATCAAGCACTAAGCTGTAGCACCTATTCTTCATGTCTTGTACCCTTTGCACAAAACTCTCTACCGATTTGTCGCTTCGCTATTTCAATTTCATCAAATCGGTAAGCTTCTTCTCATGGACACCAGCAAAGAAGTATTTATGGAATTGTCTCTCCAGGTTAGCCCAAGTAAGAATGGAGTTTGGTGGTAATGAGATGAACCACGCGAATGCCGATCCAGACAAAGAGGACGAGAATAAATGGATCCTCAGCTCATCCCTATTCGCTGCTTCCCCACACTGGATGATGAATCGGTTGATGTGCTCCATCGTTGATGTATCATCTTGCCTAGAAAACTTAGTGAAATCTGGCACCTTGTACCGATTCGGAAAAGGAATTGAGTCATAAGCTGAAGGATACGGAGTGCGATAAGAGTAAGTATTAATCTTGGGCTGAATCCCAAATTGATCTTTCATCACTTCTGCAATCTTATCAGTCAAGAGTGCATCCTGATCTTGCCGATGCATTGGCTGAATCTCCATTGGAGGTGTTGGCTCATATGCTTCTACATACCCCTGTGGCACTTGGCTTGGAGGAATCGGCATATTCATGGCACCAATCTGTGGAGTAAAGTTCATCGCCTGTTTTGCCGATGTTTGATCCTGAAAAGTTACCTATGGACTATACTGCTGAGTCCCCATCGCCTGGTAGCTTGGCTGAATAGCAGATTGCTGAACTGGCACTTGCCCTGACCAATTGAGATTATAACTCATCGGCACCTGACTTGCCGATGGCTGATAGCTTGCAGACAATTGATGCTCTTGTATAGATGGATGATAGCCAGCATAATTGCCCTGAATTGCAGACGACCCAGATTGAGATATGAACGGCACTATGGGCTGTTGTGCAGTAGAAACCCTCTGTTGAACTGGTGGAGGATTAGCCAATGGATTAGCATAAGATATCTGTTGCGGAGGCGCATAGAATCCCATTGACAATGGCTGTATAGCAGGAGGTGCAGTAGAATAATGTGACACTTGAGCCATCGGCCGAACTGGAGTAGCCGATGTCATTGGACCCTTCCCTGCTACATCATGCACTTGAGGCAGTCCAAAGTTGGCAGTAGATGGACCTGGAGGCATCCCGTATCCCCACTAATTGGCAACAACTTGATTATGTTGGACTAGAGGACCTGATATTGCCGATGCCAATAGATCTGTGCTCAACTGAGTACTAGTCCTCTCCTGAGACGTTAAATTTGATCCTATCGGCGTGGCTTCAATGATAGGTGGCCCTGATGTAACTGGAGTAGGTGCTTCCGTACTCTCAACGGCTGGAGTTGCCGATGGAGTACTGACAGATGCCGATCCCGGCTGATGATATGCCGGCCCGACATAACCTGGTGCTTGTCCTTCTCTTAATGTTTGCACAACAACATTGTAGACAGTATTGGACAACACGGTGGAGTGGTTGATCAAAGCTTGATTTAATGCAGAATTAACCATCTCCTGTAGTTTACCAGGGTTGGAGTCAAAGGTTACCTGATGAGGCAACGGCAGATCTTGCTTCTAGATGACTTCTCCGCCCCTATTCATGCTGAAAGACTTCAAGCAGAGCTGCCTGTAATCCTCCATAGCTTTTTCCATGGCTAGCTTCTGATTCTCCTTGAGATCTGACTCTGATATCTCGATGATATTCTCTGGATTGATATCAGTAGGATTCTTCATGATAGATCTGTTGACTTGGTCCCACCAGGCGTGCCAAAAGATGTGTTGATGCAAAATTATATCTGCAAACACACCAGGCTAATACCCGAAATCGATATCCGAAGCGTGCCAGTCGATTTGACCTGTTAATCGACAAGGATGATAAATTTGAATAAAATCTGAACGAGACGACAGCGATACACCCAGACGTCAAAGCTCAGAAGGTATTCGATAACTGTTGAACAGATCAGACGAGACGACAGCGATACGCCCGGAAGTCAAAGCCTGAATCGTGCTCGGTAGACGTAGAACTTGCAAGGTCGCCGGAGATCAAGTTGATGCAGCCCGTCGATTCTTGAAAGAACTCGTTGAAAAAGAAAAGGTACTTGGCGAAGTCGTCGAAAAGTAAAGTGCTGGTAAAGGTAAATAAAAAGTAGATTTTGTTTATTGATGCTTGAATATCCATTACAATGCCCTTCGGCATATATTTATACTCTGCTAATCAAATAGTCCTAATTTAATACGTAAAGCTCAAATAGAAGAAATAAACTAATTCCTTATACGAACTCTATTTCTTGAAAAAGATATAAAACTTGTATAGAAGTTGGACTTAAACTACAATACGAAAAATCACAAGCTTCGTGTTGCTGATCCTCTGTCCGCTCCCGTCACGATGAAGTCATCTCCTTATCGGCATATCCCTGACATCAGCAACAACCTTCTAGTCTTCCCGCCTATCTCATCGGCAATAGCTTTTCTGTCCCATCGGCAACGATCCTCTGTCAGTTTTTTCAGCCCAATCGGCAATAATCCAGATCAACATGCTCTTCATCGGCAACCACCTATCGGCAGGTCAGAAGCAATACTGAAGAAAAACCACCCATTTGCCGATTCAGCTTAGTCTTCCGATCCTTATTGACACGTACCAAAAAACGGTGTCAACAACAATATAATTGTTTAATTCTCCCTAATGCTACATCTGAAGTATGCGGTGAAGCCAATAAAATCCCAGAATCCTAAACTCCTATAAAGCTAATGCCCACTAGGCTATTTCTCTAGCTTCTCCTTGCGCCATGTCATCCGCTTACATCATCTACCACTTCTTTCCCATTCTCAGCCTATTTGTTCTCTTCCATCCACTAACAGATCTACTTTCCATGCAGTAATAAAATATGTGAACAATCGATGATAATTACTTAATGTATTAATGTGAAAAATCCAAGAGTCCTGCCTTTTCATCGGAACAGGCTGTGGCATAGATCATCAACCGGTGGAAATTGATGTAAATTGATGTATTCATGTAAAAAAACAAGAGTCCCCACACTCCTCATCAGATCAGGTGGTGGCCACCAGCATGCATGTCTCCAGTCACATGGACACCAAGCATCGAGTATGTCTTTTTCCATGCTCTCTATTTCTTCAGCTTCACATGTGTCTTTCTTTTGTATGCAGTGAAAATTGAAATGGGGTGGAAGCAGAGGCCGGGGGTAATTGGTGTTACCCGTACCTATATGTATCCATGTTTTAATTAGTAGATAATCCATATCCTCCTCCAAACAGTATGCCTATGAATACCATTCACTAAAATTAATTTAAATAGTTTCATTCATATAACTATAAATATAAATAGTTTAATTTCTTTTTAAAGTGTCTAGAATACCCGCAGCAACACGCGGGATATGCACCTAGTATATCATCAACGGATGCCATGTTGCAAGGCAGTTTTGGCCAAAGATGGGAGTTCACATGACCCCAGGTTTTGATGTCAGCCAACTACACAAGTTAGATTGCCCCAACAGTGTGCCAAAACAAGAGTTTGGGACCTTCGTTGCGCTTTCATGGTGGCAATTGTGGAAAAGGCGTAATGCTTTCATTTTCAGAATCAGCTGGCTTTTCAGTGCAACATCTAATCGGTACCTGCAGAAGCGAAGCTGAACAATGGCGTGTGAGGCTGCCAAGGAAGAAACACAATGGCATCCCTGATTTGTAACCTAGCTTCTGCTATTTTCATCAATGTAAAACACAAACTTTGACGTGATCTCAGGGGTCGTTTTGGGGCCACTTATACATTACACCAGGGTGGGGAGCACCGCACCCCCCCTCCTCTGCCGTAGGCATTCAAAAAATTTTGTTTGATACCCTTAAACAGTTGGACACATCAGAATCTGCTATATACAGTATGTTCCACAAGTATCTTGATGCACAAATCATACCTATGTTTTCAAACAATCGTCGGGAACAAACAATCTAATTGTTTAATTATGTTACACAGTTGTACTGTAGAGATCATGGACAGACCAGAAGCTGCTATATATATAGTATGTTCCACAAGTATCTTGGTGCACAGAGCATACCTAAACAAATCAACAAAGTGTTGCACGTGCACACATAAATCGTAACCCAAAAAGTTATGTTTGGATTACACAATATAGTATTACAAAATCGATACCTAAAACCACGTTTAATTTATTACATTTGTTAGCAATCCAATTCAGCAGGCCACATTCACGGTGCGCAGTAATAAACAAACCAAAGCATTGGTAGAACAGAAATTTTCTTCTCACCTTGAAGACTTACTTGCTCAGCGGTACCAGCACAGACCAGGACAGTGGACAGATCTCCTCCTTCCCTTATATCCGTCAAGCTTCCTTTCCACAGCGAGACAAACGCGGCTCTCCTTTTCCCCGATGACGTACCCTTCCCAGCAAAAATGGCGGCACGATCCAGCTCCTTGCCCTCCTTCCCGCCGATCGCAACTACTTGCTCCTCTTCGGACGCAGCTCCTCCTTCTAATCCATAGTTCTACGCATTGGCGGACGCACGGGGGGATGGGGGGGCTGCAGCCCCCACCCCCCCGGGCTGGGAAATTTTTTAATAAATTTTCTATTTATTAGCTAAAGCCCAGCCCAAAACAAGTTTAATGCCAGGTGAGCAGGCCAGCAGCCGCATCTTTTATTCACAGTCACGTACGTCGCGACTCTTGCGATCCCCGCCACCACCTGCTCGACTCCTCGCGGCACACTCGTTCACATCGACCTCGCCCGCGCTTGCTCGTGGATCGCCACTTCGCCATCGCCTGCTCCAGCCTCCGCCCTCCGGTGAACGACGGCGCCGCCCCTCCTGCCCTTTGCTCCAGCCTCCGCCCTCCGAAGTCCGGCGAAGTTGTGAACTGTGAACGGAGTCGACGACGCCAGCCAGGTCGCCAGCCCCAACCGGGCAGCCCCTCTTTCATTCCTCTCTTAGTTTTCTCTTTTCGTTATTAGTTTCAGAAATTCACTCAATGATCTTCACTCTAGCACATTTTGCCTGCAACTCTGCATCCATCCTGCCATCCACAAAAAGGCCAGTGATGTGAAGTGATTCTAGTAGAGGGCAATTGTGGAGGATAGAAGTCAATGCAGAACCACAGTTAGACAACTCTAAGGAGCGTAACTCGCACATCAATGGTGTC
>JALGXP010000413.1:0-34739 GCA_023333625.1 Bothriochloa decipiens | reverse complement strand
GCAAACTTGACGAGCGACGAAACTAGTACCAATTCTGACTCCACCGATCCCGTCTCGTTCCACGATCGACCAATTCTGAGAAGATGTTCCAGGGTCGGCTATGGAGGCATGACACGACGCGGCAAGGTCAGCTTGATTGGTACACGGGACTACAGTGCAGTTCATGGTATGGTCCGGTCCGGTCCGGTCGGCCCACGTACACAAGGACTGGCAGCTGGCGCCCAGACAAAAGGTACACTGATTCACTGCAGCCTTGTCGACCAGACCATCTCCGTTCCATCGTGTTGTGAACGACGCCCCAGGTTAGCCAAACGTACACTGTACACCCACAACAACACTTGGCCTGTTGATTGCACAACCCATCGATCGTCGAGAGTACAGTACGCCCGCAGTCCCGGTGCTCCTTGGCCCTAGCCACGAGCTGAGCCCAAGACAGGAAAACTAGCTAGTACGAGTACAGCGTGCACTGCTGCAGTGTCGTGTTTGACAGTACGGACGAATATGGTGGCTTCGTGAGGCTCCCCGTGTCCCTGTCACGAGTCTACGACCGACAGCACGCACATCTCCATGTCTGTCCATGCAGCCGCGGGGGCTGCCTGCCTACGTCCGCCAAAAAAAGCACGCGGCACATTCCATGGCGCGACGGAGGTGACCGGCCGCCGTCAGTGCCATTGCACTACAAATGCAAATGCAATTGAACAAACCCAAAAAGAAGGACCAAAAGAGGACGAGGCTGTGCGCGGTAGTAGAGTGGTACGCCTGCGCCTCGTGTTCTCCCGGTCCGCGAGATGTCCGCCCTCCTCGGGGCACACCGGGTACGCCGGCGATGTGATCCCGGCGACGCGACGCGCTGCCGGACTGCCTGCAGCGGTCCGCGGCCGGTCCGGCCACGTCCCCCCCCCGGCGCTGGAGTAGGCCTCGTGCTTGCCGCCGCCATCATGCGTGCGGTCATGCTGCGATGCGATTCCACAGCGATTTGGCCGTCGTGACCGGTGCAGCCTGCAGCGCGGTCGTTTTTACCGGACAGCGCAGAGAGACACCGGCGCACCGGCAGGGTAACTTGGGTTTGCTTGCTCTGTGCCTGGTTTTACAGGTGGCTGTGGCTCGTTGCTATTCGACCGCCCGCGTTGGATAATGATTTATTTACATTCCTGAGACTATTCGCACTTACGGTGCTCTATATTTCTACTCTATCTATCCTAGTCATTAGATTTCTTACTTTAAACCAAATTATCCCGTATCCATCCATATTTTATATCTCTACTCTATACTAATTATTTAATATTTTATTTAACCATCCCAACTATCATTCACTGTTGGACCCCTTTTTTCTCTTCTTTTTTTTCTTTCCCCTCTCCTCCTTATCCATCCATCGCCTGCGCGATGCGCGAGGGAGGGCCACGGAGCGGCGACAGAGCCCGCCCGCGCGCCCGTCGGTGTGGCCCCAACTCTCGTCGGCGCGGCGCGGCTCCCCCACCCGAGCGGCTATGGCACTGCGGCGAGCGCGAAGAAGAAAAAGGGAGGGCGAGGCCAAGACCACGAGCTCCTGCCACCACCACCGCGCGCCTAGCCGGGAGGAGCAGCCGGGCGACGGCGGGCGCGGCCTAGCACGCGGGCGAGGCGACGGGGCGCCGGCGGGCCGCCGTCCTCCTCGCGCTTCCCCTGCTTCGGCCCCGGCTTCGGAGCGAGCACGAACAGGCGGCCATGGTGGCGCTCGCGAGCACAAACCGGCGTGCCCTCCACCTCCCTCCTCCCTTCTCCTCCCTCCCTCCCTTCTCCTCCCCATCTCTGCTCGTGAACACGGACCTGCGAGCGGCCTTGGCGCGCGGTGGCCTCGCCGGCGGCCCCTACTCCTTCTCCAGCCGGCGGCCCTCGCGACGGCCTTCTCCCTGCTCCCTCCGGTAGAGCTCGCCTGCGGCGGCCATGGCAGGCGGGCCGTCCGAGCTGCTCCGCCTCCGCATCTCGCGCCAGGCGGTGGGCGACCGTGACCGGTGGGGCCCGCGTGGCGGGGACGCCTGGCCGATACCGCAATGTCCGTACTACGCTCTACTTGCCGCACTGCGCGCCCTGGCTCCCGTTTACAGCAGCGGGTACAGCACCCGATGCGGCCCTTTTTGGCTGTACTCCCTTTTACAGCAATGTCTTACAGCAGCCGGTGCGGGTGGTCTGAGGCTGCGATGGCTGATTGCTTTGGGACAGCTTATGACGACTACTCGTAACTGTTTTGTGTGGTGATGCGTGGTCGCCGAATCGCCAGAGATGATGATGATAACTGGATATAACAACTACAGTACTGTAGTAGAGATTTGTATGGTGCCAATCATTCCATCTCAAAGCCACAGCCCCACATCTGACAAATTTAGGCATCACTAATGATCAGCATCACAGTTCGTGATTGCCTAATTTTACACAAGTTTTTCCATGTTTGCCAGTTCGTTGGACGAGAAAGAAAACAACGCCAAGCCAATCACTTGGTGGACGAGAAATAAAACAATGCCAATCACTTGGCGGTGGACACGAACATCGGTCTGATCTCTGAAGCAGGCACAACACTGCCCCACACACAGTCCAGACGCGCCTGTAGGCTGTAGCCGAGCGACACACGTTCAGAATGCAAATGGATCCGCGCGGTGGCCCGGCCCAAGAACGCCTGCGTGCTGCTGCTGCTTGCTGCTGCCACGGCCGGCCGGTGGGCACCGCTGCCGCGCGACGCAAGACCAGCAGCAGCAGCCTCTGAGATAGACACAGTAGGCGGGAAGCAACCAGGAAACGATTAGCGATAGGATTAGTAGGGGGCGGCCGCGCGACGTCCGGGGCGGGACGAGGGGCGACAACCGTGGAGCCCCATCTTTCGCCGCGGGCCAGCCGGAGGAGGAGAAATGCTGCGGGGGAGGAGCCAGCCGCCTTTAACGGTTTCCGAGGCGGCGGCAAGCACGACCTCCTTTAAGGACCAATCACGTGCAGTGGACGGGCCCGAGCCTAGTACCACCGGTGTCGGAGGCGCGTCTAGTGTGATGAGGCCATCCATGGCCGCGCTCGCCTCGGCAGGCCGGCGTGCCCGTGTCAAACCTCTCGGCGGCTTGTGTTGTTCTTGTGCCTCTCCGAGTCTCCGTGGGAAGGGAAGGAATTTCCCCACGGTCCAAAAGAGCAAGCTGAGTGTGACCGGCGGCAGGGCCCGCACGGTTGACACAAAGTGATCCTGCTGTCTGGAACTCTGGATAGAGAGGCAGGCCCCGACAACGGAATTAGAATGTGTTTCCCTCCAAATTTAGATCGAACCGTTGCGAAATTGACGACAAAGTCACGGTCATATATTATGCTGATGATTGAACTACTACAATAATAACTCACGGAGAAAACACTCGTGACTCGACATGAGAGATAGATACTGGCGGCACATAAGAGGAAATTATGAGACGACGAGATGCGTGTTATCCAATCCCCCCAAAATGAACAGAAATAACAGAGATTACATTACAATACACGAAGATTTATGGCTATTAACCCCAGATAGACACCTCCTTGAACGACGGCGGAGGGACATGCAGCAGATTGGCAGAGGAACCTGTCCTGGACTGACGCCGTAGCCTGCTGCCTAGTACAGGCGGAGCACGCTGCGCGCGAACGACTGCGTCGCCAGCGGCCGCCCGGGGCCCCCGGCCTTGCTCGGCAGGCCTCCGCCTCCGCCGCGCGGCCGCCCGCTGCCGCTCCGCATCGGCGTCAGGTAGAAGCGCAGCATGCCGTTGTCCGCGGCGGCGGTGCGCCCGGGCGATCCGTAGCGCCCGCTGCGGTTCCGCTCCGCCTGCGCCTGCGCGTGGGGCTCCTCCCTCCGCCTCATGTGGTGGCCGTTGGCGTCCACGTAGCTGCGCCTGGAGCTGCCCAGCCCGCCGCTGTTGCTGCTGAACGAGCTGCGCGCGCTCAGGTTGCTGTTGCACCGCTGCATCTTGGGGTTGGCGCCGCGGACGCGCAGGTCCGGCCACGGCTCGGAGAAGGAGCGGTCGGCGATGTCGGACGGGCCGCCGGTCCTGCGCCCGGCGGCGCGCCGGTGGATGAGACCCCAGAGGCTCCACGCCTTGCGCCACCGGCGGGGTTTCTTGACGGGGCCGGACAGCGCCGCTTCCAGGCTCGCGGAGATGTCCTCGATGAGCGAGTTGGAGCTGAAGCCGCGGTCCAGCAGGTCCTCCGCGTGGTGGAAGTGGTAGAACTCGGAGCCGCCGCCGATTGGGGACTCCCTCCCGATCCCATTCACCGCCGACGGCAAGCTCGGCCTTGGTGGATCCGTGACCTCGAAGGACGGCCTGCGGACGGAGCTTGACCGTTCCAGGCTCCGGCGCCGGCGGCTGGAGGAGTCGAGGTAGTAGTCTCTGGTCTGGAGGGAGCCACCTGGCGGCTCAGGGTCGAAGTCGTCTTCCACGGGGATTTGGCCATCGGAGCGCTCGACGATGTCTGTCAGTGTGTCCTCCAGCACTGACAGGATGGGAGGGAGGCGGGAGAGCGGCGGAGGCGCGCGCCCGAGACCAATGCCGGCGCCGGCGCCGAACAGGTACCCGTCCCAGGACGCGCGGGGCTCGTCCCATGAGAAGCCGGCGTCGTCGATGGACATGCGCGCGGCGTCCAGGGAGAAACGCGGGTCGGTGTCGCACGAGCGCCGGCCACCGGCGAGCTCGGAGCCTGCCTCACCACGGAGGCGGCTCCGGCGGAGGAACGACGGCTTGGAGGGCTTCTCCGGAGGGGGCATTGCAGCGGCCGCGGCCTTGCTCACGGCAGCCTCCTTCTTGAGCTTCTGCTTGCGCCGCCACTTCTGCCACTTCTTGCTGAACACGGAGGCCGCGACCCAGAAGCTCCCGGCGATCTCCTTCAGGTCTTTGGGCGAAGCCTTCTTGGCCTGCGCCGACTCGAGATCGATGTGATCCTTGATGGCCTTACCTCCCTGTGCCACATTGCCCCCTTCGGCTTCCACCTCGCCAGAAATGTCCATCGGGACGACGACGACGGGGTCGTCCTCGACCACCGGGACTATCTCGTCGTCGGGCTCCATGACCACCGGGATGTCCTCGTCCAAGAAATCGTCAGGGATGCACGGCGCCGGCGGTGGGGGACGTACGTCGACGGCGAGCGCGGCCGCGGCGGTCGACGAGGAGGCCGGGAACGCGGCGAACGCCGTGCCGTCGCGGACGCGGTCCCGGTCGTCCTGATGGAACAGCGCCCACAGCGTGCTGCGCCCCCGCACGTCGCACGAACGCCGCTGCGGCTCGTCCGCCCTGGCGACCGCCGCCGCCGCCGCCGCGGCGGCGGCCAGAGCGTCCCCGCCGCGGCCGCACGAGAACGACTTGCACCGCCGGAGGTCCGGCGGCTCGGCGGCGCCGGACGCAGACGAGCCGCCGGCGCCGGCGAACGGCCTGGCGAAGAGCGACCGGATGGCCGACGTGGACTTGCGCCCCGGTGTGGAGGCCGCGGCGGCGGACGCCTCGAGCCCCTGGAGGCGCTCGCGCAGGCACGCGGCGCAGAAGCCGGTGAAGGTCTCGTCCGGGTGCAGGTCGCAGCTGGTCGACACCGACCGCCGCGCGGGCGGCGCCGGCGGGTCCATGTGCAGCGTCGTCATCGCTTCCCCGGGCGGCGTCCGTCACTCCCCCCGCCCGCCCGCCCACACACACACACACCCCCGACGACGTCACTGTGCGGCTAGTACAGTTGCACCACTGCACTCGTGTTGTTGTGAGGAGTGGAGAGGGAGTTGCCGGTGCGCCAGGCCTGGCGTTTTAAGTAGAGACTCAGGCGTGTATCGGACAGGGTAAAAGGGTGAAAAGTGTGAGGAGAGAGAGGAAAGTGAAAGTTAAAGGCAAATCACGGGCCCCGGCGCGGCCAGGCGTCTTGGTCTTGCAGTCTTGCTCTCTCTCCCTCCTCGCCGTTCTTCTTCCTCTCTCTCTCTATTCCTTTTGCTTTGTGAAGCTCTGGAGCTCTAACGTTCTTGGTTGGGTTTGTTGTCAAAAAAAAAAAAACGTTCTTGGTTGGGTTCGTGATCGTGGTTACGCGTTCGGAACCTCACTGACATAATTGGCATTTCGTCATACTTAGCTAGTTTGCCCTGCTTGCTCCTGCTCCGGCGCTCCATTTTCTTGTGAGAGGTACTGGTCCATCAACCCGTGCAAGATTAGAACTTTAGTAGTAAATATTTATATTAATATTTAATCCTACACTATAATGACATAGGTAATTAATGCTATTAATATTTAGAACTTTAGTACCATGATGACATAGGTAATTGCTAATTTTTAACTCTACACCATGTCACATAAGATTATTGATGAAGTTTGGTATAAGATTACAATCACGATCGGGAAGACATAGACACGTATGGTGTATATATATACTCTATCCATTCTAAATTATAAGTCGGTTTGATCATCTTAGTTCATACATTTTGCTATGTATCTACATATCATATTGTATTTAGATGCATAACAAAATAGATGTACCAAAAAAATTAATGTGAATTATAATTAGAATGGATGGAGTAATAATATCCTCATTTGTTTGGTTTTTTAGAATGAAATTTTACATAGTAGTGGTTATTATCAATATAGATATGTAAAAAAAATTAGTTAAAATATAAAAATATATATCTTAAGTGTGTATGAGAGAGAGAGAGATTTGTATGTTGGCACAATATGTATATTTACTTTAATCGATTTTATTGTATTAATTTTCATAAAATGAGCAATGGAGAAACATATTGTGTTTCCATTATTTTTTGGTAAGCTAATAAAATAATTACAAGATATAGATAATTTATATGTAAATCTAAATATGTATTATCTTTCATAATTAGTAGAATGTATTAAATAGGTAGCTTATACACCGAAAGTTATTATTTGTTTTATCTAACAACATATAATTATAGTAACCAATAAGAACCAGTGACTTATTTGTCCATAGCTACCAAGCAAGATTGCATCTCACAATCTAGTGACCCTTGTTTAATTTGATTTTTCATAGTTTCTTTGTTGACTTAATTAATCTCACTTAAAGTTTGATGATCATCAAATTAGTAAACTGAAATAGTATAATGACGATGACATTAATTTACCTTTTTTCTTATATAGAAATACTTTATAATAATTGCATGATAAATGCGATCATTGCAGACTAGAGAAATAGATTTCTATTTCTGTGTGGTCGATGAAATTAGTGCTATTGATTTTTGATATATATTTTGTGTAGTACTTTATTAATAAATACACTAACCAACTAAATATGACAGATAGGACAATCTAATATTTTATTTTTTATTTAAATTAACTAACTATAAAAAGAATGTTTATAATGATGTTCTATAAACCAAAAATTATTTTACACAGTGGTATAGGTAGGTAATTTTTTTTATGTTCGGGTGTTTATGAGAAATATTAGATTTTCTAGTGTTTTTTCTTAACGCACGTCTAGTGAGAATTATTAATGAACCATGAACATGTCTCAGTACATTAACCAAGGGAATGTGAGGTTTGCCAATCTAATTTTTTCATGTATAAGTATGATTACTCTGTATTAACCAACTATGAAAAGAATGTTTGTAATGACGTCGAAGATTTTTCTGTAAATCAAAAAATATTTTGCACAATGGTATAGGTGGGTAACTTTTTATGCTCAGATGTTTATGATTAATTTGAGATTTTCTAGTGTTTTTTAACACGCGTCTAATGAGAATATTAACCAACCATGAACATGTATCAATACATTAACCAAGTGAAGGTGAGCTTGGCCAATGTAATATTTTCTTATAAGTATGATCAAGTGTTTGTATTTTTTATTTACAATAAAAATAAGTTTATAGTTTAGTTATAGACGTGATGGCTATAAATATTTATATTAATATTGAAATATATTAACTAAGCCAACATGGTAGATAGACCAATCTAATATTTTATATTAACCAACTTTTAGGCAACTTCACAATTTTAATTTTCTTTTGTAAAATAGATTTTATTTATTATAATGACATATGTGGGTAATTTATATGCAAAATTAGGGGGTTACTTTAAGTATTTTTAATAATGGCAGAGGTGGGTAATTTCTTTTATAAATTACAATAGATCCAATGGCTATTATTAAAGATGATGATTAGAGTCTACATAATTAAAGGCTAGATGTTTCTGATTATTGTGAGAATTTCTTGAATTTATCTTTTTTCTAGCGCATCTGGTGAGGGATTTTATTTATTATAATGGCATAGGTGGGTAATTTATATGCAAAATTAGGGGGTTACTTTAAGTATTTTTGATAATGGTAGAGGTGGGTAATTTCTTTTATAAATTACAATAGATCCAATGGCTATTATTAAAGATGATGATTAGAGCGAGAATTTCTTAAATTTATCTTTTTTCTAGCGCATCTGGTGAGAGATTTTATTTATTATAATGGTATAGATGGGTAATTTATATATAAAATTAGGGGGTTACTTTAAGTATTTTTAATAATAACAGAGGTGAGTAATTTCTTTTATAAATTACAATAGATCCAATGGTTATTATTAAAAATAATGATTAGAGTCTACATAATTAAAGGCTAGATGTTTCTGGTTATTATGAGAATTTCTTAAATTTATCTTTTTTCCTAGCGCATCTGATGAGAGTTAACGTGATGTCTCCGTTGAAGCCTCTAATTAGTAATAGTAAGATATGAATGAGTCAATGATACCAGAGACAGTGAACACACCTGAGAATCATGCAGGCCAAATTAGTTAGTTGCATTCATATAGCTGAACCTATTCTTATCAGAAAAAATACAGAATTGCAACTGATTCGCAGACACCTAGTTTCACAAAGTACAGATTTAGTATAAGCACTACAGTCATATTCTCAGCTTTAGTACAGCTTTGCTCGCTCACCCAGTTTCTCTCTTTCTCATGTCACACACATACAGCATCCTACAATTATCTATAGGTGCTGTCCGTCCGAGTGTCCCTCCTATCGGGATTTGCCTGATCTGAAAGCGATTATATGGGCATAATCTGCACGCGTGTAGTAAAAAATATCACTTTTATTAGCACATAATGCAATTAAGATCAAACACGAGACACAGATTTTTAACGTAGAAAAACTTTACGAAAAAAAACCACGGACGTCAACCGGCGATCTTTACTGTATGAAAAGAGTTTACAGAATACAGGAAATACAATGAGTCGTCAGCTCTTCCCGTGCGGCTTTACAAGATGCATTTATAGGACGGACTGACTGCAGTCAAATACGGAAACAAATTCGCTAATAAACCACAAGACTCATGTTATAGAATTCGGATCATATTCCAACAAACTCCACCTTGAGACGAATTTCATCTTGTAGCAAATAAAGTATCATCAATCAACTCACTTCAATAATAAATAATCACCGGCGCCAAAAATCACTAGGACTTAATTTGTAATGCCAATTAAACTTGAGCATAGCCTAAACTTAGCTCCAGGAACTGGCTTTGTCAACATATCAGTAGGATTATTATGAGTACTTATCTTGCACACTTTAACATCACCTTCAGCAATAACACCTCGAATGAAGTGATACCTTACATCAATATGCTTGGTCCTTTCATGAAATATCTTATTCTTGGTCAGACAAATAGCACTCTGGCTATTATAATGTATAATAGTGTAAGTAGTAACCCCGCAAAGTTCAGAGTATAAACCCAACCAAATAGCTTCTTTACAAGATTTAAAAATAGCCATATATTCAGCTTCTGTAGTAGACAGAGCACCAGTGAATTGCAAACATGCTTTTCAACTAACAGCACAACCACCAATGGTGAAAACATAACCCGTGAGAGATCTCCTCTTATCCAAATCACCAGTAAAATCAGAATCAACATAACCAACAAGTCCATCTCTAGATTTTCTAAATTGCAAATAGGCATTAGAAGTACCTCGCAAATATCTGAAAATCCATTGAACAGCCCTCCAATGCTCCTTACTAGGATTAGCCATGAATCTACTGGCAACACTCAATACATGAGATAAATCAGGACGAGAACAAACCATGGCATACATAAGAGAACCAACTGCACTGGAATATAAAACTCTAGACATGTACTCAATATCTTTATTTGACTCTGGACATAAATCTAATGATAATCTAAAATGTGCAGCTAATGAAGTACTCACTGATTTTGCATTATACATGTTGAAACGACAAAGAACCTTTTTAATATAACCTCGCTGACTTAGGTATAATTTATCAGATTTTCTATCTCTAGTAATTTTCATACCAAGAATTTTCTTAGCTGCACCCAAGTCCTTCATCTCAAATTCTTTACTCAATTGTGCCTTCAATTTAGCTATTTTTGATTTATCTTTAGTAGCAATCAACATATCATCAACATAAAGAAGCAAATAAATAGCTGAGATCTGACCGCTTAAAACCACGAGACAACATAAATGAGTCAAACTTATACCATTACCTAGGAGATTGCTTCAAACCATAAAGAGACTTCTTTACTCTACACACAAGGTTTTCTTTTTTAGGAATAACAAAACCTTCAGGTTGGTTCATATAAATGTCTTCTTCCAACTCCCCATGTAAGAATACAGTTTTAACATCAAGTCGCTAAAGTTCATAATAATGCATGGCAACAATACTAAGCAAAGTGCAAATAGAACTATGCTTAATAACTGGAGAAAAGAAATCATTATAATCAATACCTAGAATCTGGCTATAGCCTTTAGCAACCAACCTCGCTTTATACCTTGCTGGCTCACTAGGAGAATGTGACAGAATCGACCAATTTATTAGAGCACAAGCACATAATTCACCATTAAGATGGCAAACTACATGATTGAGACCTAATAAATCCGGTAGTCATACCGAAATCTCAAAGGATTTCGAACATTTCCAGCACGACCAAGATCGTAATAAGTTTAGCGTTCACCCTTCACGACGTATATAGTTCACACATAGTTTTACACAATCAGAGTACGAATAAAGTTGTTACAAACCAAGTTTAATTTTCGAAATAGCGGAAGCGATTAAGTTCAAATACACACACTTAGTTCAAATACTGTGCCAGGTCCTCATCAACATCCAAAAAAAGCATACGATAGGTAGAGTGACCATGCCCAAGGTCTAGTCATCACCCAACAAGGGATAGAAGCAGCGCTGGCAATAGCCATAAAACATCTCACCATCTGCAACAACATGGGAAAATAAAACCCTGAGTACAAGAATGTACTCAGCTAGACTTACCTGTCATAAACTAAAAATAAATTGACTCCAAGGAGTATGCAAGGTTATATAAGTAGGATAGCTGACTCATCAGTTGCGGAAAAGCTTGCATTAAAGAAAGATTTGACCATAACCTTCTAGCATTGTATTTTAATTTGATTAATCTTATCATGCTAAATTGGCACCTGTACTAAACAAGCATGATAAGAATTATTCAACAAGAATAGTAACCAATTCCGGTTGAGTGCCTTTCAACATCACGGCTCAACCATCACATCTCTTTATTCAAGTTATTACTACGATGCCACTACTCAAGTCAAGTGTTCACTGTCCAAGAACGATGGTGATTATAATCGATTACTAACCAGCTGGTGGGGTATTCCTCACACAAACCACACTCACCCACTAAAGTGAGCTACAGATCACCAAAAGTTCGACTCAGAAAAATCGCGGGATCAACAGGTACCATCCTATCCGGGAACCGCCCGGCTGCCTTATTCAGGGCGACCCTGACCTTGGACTTACTCTCCGCGTAACCCGTGGTCCCCCATCTTCTCCAATACGATGCGTACAGCAGGTCGACTCCCGGCCCAAACCAAACCCAGGCTTCGCAGTCAGAACGACTTATCCTTCCAGCTAAATGTGAGACATGCGTTCAATATGACTTGAGGACGTACAACGGACGGGGTCCTAGTTTGACACAGACGGGATAACCTCACCAAACCTCCAGTTCAGTCCCAACACCAATCCCGCCCGGTCTCGATTTATTATCTTCACATGGTTATCCGAGATAACAATGTATTCAACCATTCTGAGTCACCACCTATAACTCGCGGATGATAGAAAATCACCCGACTTCTACCGATCTAGTTTAAGTAAGGCTAAGCAGATAATCGTACCTGAACCTAACGGAGTTGAAGGATATACAGTGGGCAAGGAATATAAGTAATGCATCAACGGTATAAAATAACGCCTATAACTTAATGCATCAAACAAGTAAAGGACTCAAGTTAGATATTTTATAAACCACAGGGAGAATGCTCCGGGGCTTGTCTTTCAGGAAAGAGCTTGGCTAATGGTCGGGACACTCGGAAAGATCAACCTCGGGATCCTCTTCTGCTGCTATCCCCTGCACCAAGGCTTCCTGCTGGCCTTCCTCTCCTTATACTCCGGGAACTACCGTTTCGAGCTCTGACGATCCTATATGATGCACGGTGCATATGAATACCATGAATACATAGTAAATACAAAGGTATATGCTGATGTGAATGAATACTCAGTTAAAGATAATTAACATGATTTTAAAACATGCATGATAAGCACATATCATTTGCATTTTCTTATACAATCAAATCTTATACAAGCCTCACATTACAATTTACTTACACATTAAAAGGAATTATAAATGACTATTGTTTTGCATACTACCCTCTACTAAACCAAAACCAAAAATAGATTTCACCTATCACAAACCTCAAAAAAAACATTATTATACACATGAAATAATAACTTAAAGCATTATTAAATTCTTAAAAGAAATCATGGCAGAACTGCAACATGACTTTAGATTACTCAGAAAATTCTGTAAAAATTACAGAAGCTTAAGCATGTCTAATGTAGACTACCATAAAAATTTTAGATTAAAACAGTAAGTGCTTTATCCTACACAAAAATGACAAGGCAGCATAATTCAATAGGCATAAAATACTTTGTATATAGAAAAATATCAAACAACAGATCTCAGAATACTCTTAGCTCTAGATTGGCATAAAAACATCCTCTAAAAAGTTTCATGCCTAAATCACTTATATATTATTTATTATGAATTATTTATTATCTACTTGAAAAAGGCACCATAATTAAACAGGACAATATTTACACATGACATAGTCTTTCAATATTTTTCACAGATATAGCATGACATAAGAAGACTAACAAACTTGGATTCATATTTTTCTGAGCAACAGAGAATTAATTATGCATTTGCTAAGATAAAGGCATTTAATAGGGATAAATAAATCTATACAGAAAAGTATCACAAAATTCATATTTCATATTTTTAATGCATAGATCTCCCCAAAATAAAAATACTGCAAATGATTTTTCAAAGCTTTTACAAAAATCTGGAAACAGATTCTTTAAAACGAAAAAGAAAATAGTTTTGCACCGAGAACCCTGAACTTTCTAGAAATTAACCGAGCCCTATTTTAAAACTCTCTGAGTCTGTCCACTTTGCACTTAAGTCGGGGAAAGAACAGAAATGCTACCCGCGGTCCACACTGCGGGGAAAGGTCGCCGGCGTCGGGATTCCTCGCCGATGGCGAGGTCACCGGCCGGGCTACGGCCACTACAAGACTCAGTTCGACAGCGCGAACTCGATGGTGTAAGAGATGGAACTAAACTCACCCAAAATCATCATCGGCCACGCACACCGGCGGACGGCGGCGGCGGTCGACGGCGCGTCGGCCATCTCGGGCCACGGCGGGGCGCAAGAACTAGCCTACTAGCTCCAGTGAGTCCAGGCGACTCGAACTAACCAGACAACGTGAAGAATGGCTGGCCGGAACGACGACGGTGCTGCACATCGGCGAGCGACGGTGCGACCCGCGACGGCAGTCGGCCAAAATCCGACGAGTACAAACCCTAATCGATCCCATGAGCTACTTCAATCGGTTCTACTCATGCAGGCGGTCACGATGCGTGAGCTAAAGGAGGGAGAAAGGGGTTGCTGGCCACGGTGGACCGCGCGGCGATCGGGGCGGCCATGACCAGCGGAGGGGAAACGGTCGATTCGGTCTCTACCTGGGTTCTCGGGGGTGGTGAGCGTGCGCAAGACGCGTCTCACGTCAAGGCGGAGCTGTTGGCGAGCTCTGGGAAGAATGTGACAGGGCTATGAGGCGCGGTGGCGATGTGAGCTTCGGGGCGGCGGCAATGGCGGGCTTCGGGGAGGCGGCAATGGCGGGCTCCGAGCGCGCTCGAGTTCTGGCGAAGGGAAATGAGGCGAGAGGGAGCGTCTGGAGACGGGGAAGAGAGTGAGGGAGAGAGTGACGCGGTCTGGTCGCCTTGAAGCCGGCGCTCGAGCTCGGACAGGCGGACCACGGCGTCGGGCATCGACGCGTGCATGGCACGCATGCGAGTGGAGGTGGGCCAAGCGGAGGGGAGTGTGGGCGGCAGTGGGGTCGGGCGAGCGCGGGCGTGTGCGGCGCGTGTGAGCGGGCAGCGGCAGCGTCCCGGCGTACGGTCGCCGCATGACCGGCGTCGGCCGCGACACCGTCGCGGGGAAGAAGAAGAGAGGGAAGAAGAGACTGGCAGGTGGGTCCCACTGCGTTAAGATTCGTGTAGAACTTGATTTACTCTATATTTTCTAAAATAATCCGAATTTGAAGAAACTTGTAAAAGATAAAATGTTGCTCTCAATGAATAGAACATTTCACTTTTAAACATCAAAGCCTAATTCTGCCTAAAATTTGAAATTCAAAAATGGGGATTTAAAATCCATTTAAAATTAAAAGAAAAACATTTTTATAAACTGTTTTTGACATTTTTGACCCACTTCCAGGCCTTTTCATGAAATGACCGAAAAATAAGTTTTGCTCCAAAGAATTTTCTCTACAAACTTCATTTAACACTCAACCCCAAATAAGCAACCTATCACATAGCTCTGGTTTAAATCAAAGCAAGCACATTGTTCATTTTATCATTTCATGTAAACAATGACTATGCAAAGAGATGATTATGCTCATGATATGCAAAATAATGCATGCTTAACACCATGGTGTTACAGAGAAAGACCCTCCTTTCTTTTATAAATTCATTTGCAACGGATAGATTTTTATTCTTGAGTAATTTCACTAAATCCCAAGTACCATTCTTTTCAAGTGACTCCATCTCATCTTGCATAACGGTCATCTAATTGTTGTAATCAGCAGAAGTAATAGCCTCAGAATAATTACAAGGTTCTACATTGCCTTCAATCTCTTCTGTAACACTCATAGCATAAGCAATATTGCATTCTTCAATATAACTTTTAACAGGCTTTGGCTGCCTTCTGGACATATCAGCAGCAATAGAATGTTGTGGAGACTGCACAACTGGAGAAGAATGCTCAACAACAGAAGAATCTTCAGCAATTGGAGAAATTTCAGCAACAGGTGCATCTTGCATAGCAACATTATCAACATCTGGTGAATCAATTAAGTGCTCCACCTGCACACTTATTTTCTCTCCCTCAACAGGAGCATCAAAAGAAGGATTATCAATAAACATAACAGTCTCATTAAAAATAACATTCCTGCTAAGCATAACCTTCTGAGTCTAGAGATTCCATAATTTATAACCTTTAACACCATGTTGGTAACCAATAAAAATATATTTAATAGCTCTAGGCTCCAATTTTCTATTATCAACGTGAGCATAAGCAGTACAACCAAAAACTCTCAATTATGAATAATCAGCTGGAGAACCAGACCATACCTCAATTAGAGTTTTCTTATCAAGAGGAATAGAGGGTGAACGATTAATAAGATAGCAAATAGTGGAAGCAGCTTTAACCTAAAAAACGCCTATTCAAGCCAGCATTAGACAACATGCAATGGGCCCTGGAGATGATAGTCCTGTTCATACGCTCAGTTACACCATTCTGTTGAGGCGTATAAGGAATAGTGTAGTGCCTAACAATTCCTTGAGACTTGCAATATGTATTAAACTCATTAGAACAGAATTCCATCCCATTATCAGTGTGAAGCTTTCTAACCTTCTTCTCAGTTTGATTTTTAATCATAATCTTTCACTCTTTAAATGCTGAAAATGCTTCTGATTTATGCTTCAAAAAATAAGGCCATACCTTATGAGAATAATCATCAATGATTGTCAACATATAACAAGAACCACCAAAAGAAGGCTTGCGAGATGGTCTCCATAAATCAGAATGCACATAATCAAGAATACCCTTACTTTTATGAGTAGAGATATTAAATGACACCCTCTTGTATTTGCCAAACACACAATGCTCACAAAATTTCAACTTACTGATGCTATGTTCATCAAGAAGTCCTCTCTTGCATAATTCATGCAAGCCTTGCTCGCTCATATGTCCAAGATGCTTATGCCAAAGATCAGTAGCATCAGAATTAGATGATGAATTAGAAATTACAGCAGCATCAAATGTAATTATAGTACCACGAAGACGGTATAGATTTGGATATTTCAATTCACCTTTTATCACAATAAGAGAACCTTTTGACACCTTTAAAACTTCATCTCCATCGGAGTACTTATACCCTTTAGCATCAAGAGTACTGAGGGAAATAAGTTTCTTGCTCATGCTAGGAATATGTCTCACGTCTCTGACAATGTCATCATGCATCTTAATCTGAATAGATCCAATACCAACAATATCAAGTGGACTGTTATCACCCAATCTAACAGAACCTCCACCTTGGAGAGAATCATAGGTGACAAATCAATCTCTATTAGTGCATATATGAAATGAAGAAGCGGAATCAAGAATTCATTCATCATCACTATTATTTACACATCCAGCAAAAGCAACAAGAGAATCACCATCGGAATAATCTGCCTTAAAAGCAGCAACAGAAGCATTACCTTCATCATTGATTTTACCTTTCTCTCCATATGCGCCAGTTCTCTTCTCTTTATTTTTCAATTTGAAACAATCCTCGATAAAGTGAGTATCCTGCTTGCAATACTTGCAAAATTTATCACCTCTATCACGAGACTTTGATCGGCCTTTGTAATAATTAGAACTTTTGCCTCTATTGCCATTCTTTGATTTATTTTCTGTCCTCCCATGAACAGACAACGCTTCTCCTTTAGAAGCAGAACCTTCAGAAGACACCATCAATTTCATCTTTTTTTTAGCATGAAATGCCTCACAAACCTCATCAAGAGTTAGTGTATCATGACTATATAATTAAGTATCTCTGAAGTTTGAAAATGAACTAGGCAAAGAGCACAAAAGAATAAGACCCAAATCCTCATCATCATATTCTACCTCCATAGCCTAAAGGTCAGAAACAATCTCCTTAAAGACTGTTAGATGGTTGATAACAGAACCACCCTCTTGCAACTTGTGCGAATATAACTTCATCTTCATATGCATCTTGCTTGTCAAATCCTTAGACATACAAATTGACTCTAACTTGAGTCACAAAGCAGCTACAGTTTTCTCCTGCGGATAATCTTGCAAAATATTATTTGAAAGATAAAGCTGAATTTGAGTCAAGGCCTTACGATCTTTCCTTTTCTCATCATCGGTCCAAGACTTTGAATCCTTATTACCGAATTTATCAAGAGCATCATCAACATTAGCCTGCGTAAGAATAGCTCGCATCTTAACTTACCACAAAACGAACCTTGTATCACGATCCAGTTGAGGAATATCATATTTCACTGAAGACATGGTGAAGAAATAATAGCAATAACCAGAAGAATAAAATCTGCAGAAATTTAGGTGTAACCCTAACTGAAACCCACAGCCTGGTACACAACTTGTGTACGAATAGCAATAACAGCCACAAACAAATCTCTCGGTATGCTTCCTAGGTGCACTTAGCAATAAACTTCACCAAAAGTTGATTTTTCAACTTACGAGAAACAAACCTCAATCTGATCCTGATGACCTCGATCCATGTGTGCAGCAACAAATCAATTTCACTTCACGCCGAGAAATAGCGGCAACTAGCAGCAAACTTGATTTCTTCTCCCCACGATGAGGAACACAGCGGCGGCAGCAATCTAATTTTCCTCGACCAAAGAGTTCCAGCAGGAGCGTGGGGACTTCTGGATATAGCAGATCGGACTGGACACCGCAGACGGATTCAGATGCCACCATAGAATTTGACTTGAACTCAGTGACTCAGCAACAAACGGATGAAAATAATTCCTTCCTTTACTCCGCCTTGAACTTCTGGATCGGACACTCCGCCTTGGACTCTGACAGGATGTCCAGTCGCCAATTGAAGTTGGCACGAAAAACACCGAACCGAAGAGAATCCTAGTGGCGGCGCGATGAACAGGGTTAAACCCTAATTTTTTTAAATCTCGTGTCTTGCTCCGATACCATTTGTTAGCAAATAATGCAATCAAGATCGAATACGAGACACAGATTTTTAACGTGAAAAACTCTTGCGGGAAAAACTACGGACGCCAACCGACGATCTTCACTATATGGAGAGAGTTTACAGAACGCAGAGAATACAATGAGTCGTCAGTTCTTCCCGTGCGGCTTACAAGATGTATTTATAGGACGGACTGACTGCAGTCAAATACGAAAACAAATCCGCTAAAAAACATGACCAAACCGTGGGCCCTCCAGACGTCTCCACAACACTCACGTTATAGAATTCAGATCATATTCCAACAACTTTGAGCAAGCAAACGGCTTGGTATGCCAAGGCAAAGGCATAGGCATGAGCTCCGGCCTAAAAAGCCCTAGCCCAGCCCTATTTTAGCCCGCTGGAGATGCTCACGGAGTCCTATGGGGAGGAGGCTCGGACAATAGCTTTGCATTTGTTAGCCAAATGAAAATAGCCATTATAAAAGGGAGTGTTTAGATCGGCTAGTTTTTAGTTGAAGCTACTAATTAGTTTAAATTACAGTCTTATAGGAAATTCAGTACAATATTGAATATTGGCCATGAGAGAAGACTTTGACTCATACAAGATTCACCATGGATTTCTGATGCCGTATGAATTTCACCTTATCCGGTCAAAGCAGTTCGAAAAGCATTAGCATCTCTATAAGAAGCTTTTGTTGACAAGTTGGGGCGAATTGCGCTTTTCCCAGCTTTTCCTTTCCATCCCTCGTTTCCCAGCTCCCACATGCAGACATGCTTAGGGCCAAAAGTGCAAGGCCTAACTGGTAAGTTTCCTAACAGCCAAAGGAGAGAATAAAACACAGACGCTCACTTTCCCCCACCCTCAGCTTCAGATTTGTCCTACTAGGCTACTATACTAGCCTGGCAAAGAAGCAACAAACAACCAGGATAGAGGATTACTGAAGCGCTTCCTGCTAAACCATGGCGGCATTATCTGATCCACACACAGGAATGGACCGAGCTATAGGAGGTTTTAGCAGCTTTGATTATGGCGCTCTAGGCACATGACGGGAGACCGGTGTTGTGTTGTCCCCTTCTCGAGCTTAGAAACGTTAATAAACCTTGGTAGTACCTCCTCTTTTGTTCGCTTTTGCTCCCGCACTACTATAGCTTGATCGAATTATCGATCACAATAGTCGCCACGCATGTGCGTGATGCGCCTCCTGCCTGAATCCAAGTGAATCTGTTCCTTTTGTTTTCTGTAAGACTTTGGTGCCCTCGTCTGATAACTAGATTAAAGAATCTGAAATGTGTCGCTCGCTGGCTTCTCGAAAATAACTGAGAGGACTCCGAGGAGCTTAGGTTAGGTTCCAAACATGCCTGGCAGAAGGATTAGAAAATGGCCGGTGCTAGTAGTAGTAGATCTCTGTTCAGGACCTGAGATACGAGTGCTGCATAAGCAAACAAAACCACGGTGCTGTTGCAGGCATAGCTCACGAGGCTCGTGCTGTTTCACATTCTGTCGTCTTCACTCTGAACTTGATCTTGATCACATCATTCTCGCCGAGATAATGGGTTAATTGATCTCAAAAAGGCCAACGCGGTTTTCTCCATCCCCTTGTGCCGTCGTGCGCATCGCAGCGGCGTGCCTAGACTTGGCTGTTCACTTGAGAGCGGCTTTTTACATTTGTTTAGCCTGCACGGTTCATCAGGCAATCACTGTTGCTCTGTCACCTCGGTTGTACTCGAGCAAGCCGTGATTGCCTACAAAACCACTCCCGCATTCAAACTGAAGCCAAAGGCAAGCAGGAAGAAAGGCGAGGTTGATTGATCGGGGTGGCATGGGGGGTTTTTCCTGTTGTGATGAAGATGAGACCCCTCGTTGCCACATTTTCCACAGCGCCTTTCCGCCTCGCCATTTCCCGCAAAAAGGCACACACGGCAAGGTCTCGGGCGGCATAAGCAGCCAGACACTGCTCTGCAAGCCAGAGGCGCTGCCGCCGAGACCGAGAGCCCGAGACGCCAAGAAGGAAAAACTCACTGCTGATCGGGGGCAAGGAAGGACGGGGGCCGAACCGGAACGACGGGCACGAGAAAGTGCACCACCCGGTCATGATTGCGCTAACATGCGAAGCGATTCGCCCCGCTCGGCTTTCCCGATCCCCCGAGCTCGACCACGGACAGGCACGGTGGCGCCGGGCGCGGGCGTGGACGGATCCGATCGATCGATCCATGGATTCCCCCTCGAGATCCAGTGGCGTCGCGCGTAGCGTAGCTTAGCTGCGAGCTGCCCTGCGCTGCAAAGCGGCAGAGGGGAGAAAAGATCCGCGTTCTTGGTCCTGACGACGGGCGCTTTACCAAAATTAGAGCTCGGCGATCGGTTTGGGCGATCCGCGCCCCGCGCCTGGCGCCTGTAAAGGCAAAGCTCACCGCATCTCATCGCATCGCTGTTCTTTTCCGCCCGCTTGAGGCGCGCTTACTTCCATGCGTGCTCCCGGCGCGGATCCCTAGTACGTGGCGAGGGAGGGAGAGAGGAGGAAGCATCACAAAGCGACGCTTTGGCGTGATTGATGCTAGCATTGCGTTGCTAGAGCATCACGTTACGTTTTGTTCTCGCTAGCGGCTGGGCCGGGCCGGGCCGGGACGGCGACGAGCTATGCCTCTGCAAGCTTTGGTGTGCCCGTCGCTTGGCGTGAGCAGGGACAAGGGCAGGAGATGTCCTATAGATATAGGTATAGGGTAATACTGTAATAGGGACATGTCCTCGCTTGCATTTGCATTACTAGTACTGGCCTAAAGTGGTTTGGACGGAGGTAGACGTGTGTAGGTTTTTATTTTTCATAATGTGTGTCTCATTTTTTAGTCAAATAATACAAGTTTGATAATTTTAATATATATACTGACATTTACTACATTGAATAAATATATGATTTTACTCGTATTAGTTCTTCAATTCTTCGTGTACGCTGGGCCTGCTGCTGCTGGTGGTGAACTGATACAGGACGGTAACTGCTGGATGCTCCTGCCGTTTCAGCGTCGCTGAGCGGGCTGCAGTCGAGCAGGCTTGCCAGTGCCAGCCTCCCGCGCTACCTCTTTACGATTTTTCACTTTTGTTTGCAATGAACGATATTTGGGAGTACAGTACACTTGTAGACTGCAGCGACGCAGGTTGTTACTGTGCTGGAATAAACTTTTATTTACACGTGGAGTCTTGCTTTTAATGGAAGAGCGTTCAGTGTTAGGATCGGTGGTGATTGTGTGTTGGGTTTTTGTAGGCATGTGTAGTAAATAATAACCGCTGAGGGAGAAGAAAGAATAATAAATCTCGTCTATAACGGAAACAATTACTACGCTGAAATAGTTAGCTTTTACTACAAGGAAAAAGCTTCAACCGGATGACATACACAAACGCTCTTGTGCGCGTCCACGGTGGAAACCGCTCACAAGCGCTAGGTTTATATACAGGGGCGAAGCTAGCGCAAGATGACGGGGGTGCACAAAGGGGCGAACTCGTCAGGAGGCCAGTCAGAATGCAACGGGGTAGTGCATTGTTTTGGGCCAGAAGGGTGTACAAAGGATAAAAATCTGCATCTCATCACGTAATCACATAATTTTCGTGGGTGCCTGGACATCCAGCACGCACAACGTGGCTTATATAGGAACTGTAAATTCCGCTTGACACGACGGGCTTCCCACGTCGAAAATCTGGGAATCATGATCGCCAACGCCCAACCACACGTACAGGACAGCAGAAGTAACTGGATCATGATCGAACAGCTGGGAGCCTGGCCTGCATGGGACATGCTATTTGTTCGTCTCGGCTTGAAGAAAGGAGACGCCAGGGAGGGAGCAGGGAATGGGTATCCAAGGTCCAGCGAGAGAGAAGGAAGTATTCAACTCGATCGGCTGCCTTTTGTCCAAAACAAAAAAAAAAAAAAAAAACTCGATCGGCTGGCATGAAAATTACTTCTCCTACGCCTGTCCCCTACTACTGGATTGAAAACAACGGCTCATCAGCCAGGCTTCAGATAGGCCCATCAAGAGAGCGGCAGATCAGAGCAGCACCAGCATTGCCCCAGGATGCCTCGAAGCTCGCGATGAGTGGCAGGGAGAAGGGCCCCAGCGGACGAGAAAAAACAATTTCTTTTTCTGTGTCCTCAAAGCTGTATTTGCATGGGATGGGAATCAAATCACCAGCAGCCCTGCCTGCCCCCAAAGCGCCGGAGAAAGCAACGGGCTCCGCAGCTTTAATCGCGCCTCTTCCCTTTTTTTTTCCAGCCCCGTGGGCAAACGACACGAGCCGAGCCGTTGTGTAGTGTATAGCCCGGCGTAGCGGACGTAGCCGTAGTACAAAAATGCCGCCGTCGCCCGTCGCGTACAGGTAGCCACAGCAGCCAGGTACTCGTACAGGCGTACAGCGCCCGGACGTACGTCGGCTGCAGAAACGCATGCTCGGGCACCGCACGCACGAGGACACGGCGGCGCACGGGCACCGCCGCCGTCGCCGCCAAGGTGTGACGAGACGAGCAGGCGGGGGCGGTGGACTCGCATCTCGAGGAGAGCGGAGAGCCACCTAATCGCTCGCATGATGACGGGGTTTATGATGATCAAAGACCGCTTTTGGCACCGGGAGCATCATATTCAGACGCGATCGCGATCGAAAACCTTTCCGATTTCTTTGCCTAATCATTGCAGCCCCGCTTGGATCGCGGGGGCGCTGTCCGTCCCGGCGGCCGGAGCGCCCGCCGCCCGCTCCTCCTCCAAAGGGCAAAGGGATCGTGGTCAGAGGCACGCGCGGAGGTGACGTGTGTGGCTTTCCTAGCTTTAACGAACTTGCCAGACTGCAGATAGTATATGCGTAACGCGGCTAGCGCCACTTGGAATCCAAGAATTTCATTTGTACTGTATCGTATCCAAAGTTTTATCTGACAGCGTTTTATAAGAACCAGTTTGTTTCTACTGTAAAAACGTGAAATAGAAAGAAAAAACATTCTAAAGGGAGCCTTCGATACCAGTTTATCGCTTGTATACGGCTGCATTGCCTAGTAAAATCAAATATTTACACATGTATCCTAGAGGCCTTTCTAATTACATTGGTGGGCTTGTTTTGCAAATATATTTGAAGCCTATTTTAGACATTGAACAAGACGACAGCAACAGCACTGTTCATCAACCTTAACGGCACTTATTATCTCTGTTCATGAAAGCACTATGCAGTACAATTATCAGGCTGCAAAATCAGACGGCCATGGATGCGTTCAGTCTGCATACATTTTATCTCAGTCGAACAGCTCGGCTACTGTTTGGGTCATGTTTTCTATTCCCACTGTTCCAGATCATTAATCTTGATACATTAATTTTTTTTATTATGTATAAGTATAACAAAAGATATAAGTATATCTAGAAAAGGTATCATAGAGGCAGCCAAGGATTTCCTCTGCAATGTATATGTATCCATCCTCTCCTCCCCTGCAATGTACAAATATATGTTTGCCGGTTAGAAGACAATGCCACATCAAGCCATCAATCATCAATTCTTCATCGCCCGAGTGCTGAAAGGTGAAAGCCTAGATCAAAGGGCTTTTCTTTAGAGCCAACCAAGTTATATGTAACAAAAAGAATTTATAAATTGACTACACAATATACGAGGCAGCACGTGCATCTTGCTGACCAGCAAAGAAACATGGAGTGCAGAAATCATTCCGCCAGAGGCAGATTCCGCTTCACAGGGAGAATTTTGTAATGCCTCTGCGCGATATCATTTACAGGGTCAACAAATTCAGCGCAGCAAAAGCGAAAGGTGCGACTCTTTTCAGTTTATAAGCATAGGCAAAGGAAATAACATCTGGAAGATTCTGATGTACCAGCTGAACATAGGTAACCAAACCAGAGTCAAACTGGAAGGTTTTGTCATGCCAGGAGCACAAGTCAACAAAATGCGGATGGGACAATGACTTGGTTAAAAGCCTCAGTTCTTTACCCCCTCAGTTTCTTTTTTACCATTTTCCTGTACAACGGAAAACAATTTGGCTCAGATGAGCTTGAAGTATTGATTTGCTTGCCTAGAGAGACGCACGGGGATGATTTAACACTCCATTTAGTTTCTGTTCACAAAAGATGGCTGAACCAAAGTGAATGGGGCCCTTAACCAAAAATCTGCAAAAATAGACTTGCGATCACTCGGGGCAATGGTGCATCACTTGATGCAATGTGTCCCAGCATTTGAACAAAGGGCACATGCAAAAAAGCATGTCCGATTGTTGTCAGCAGATTCATAGCACCTTCTTCAAGTCCTGGACATCTTGAGCCCTGAAAAATTAAAACCTATCAAATCAGCAAAACTGAACATCATTGTGACCAGAGTACCAATACTTATGCAGGAAGTCGGTTAATTCTATTCCTAAAGAAATGCGTAGAGGTAACTCAATCAGCAAGCATCCAAATATAGAAAGGAAGTTCAAACAAACGCAGTTGATAATAATGGGATATTGCATTATTACAAAACCATATGGAGCCATGAAATATAAAGGAAATCGATACCTATGAAGAGAGCTGGATCCTTCAGGTTGATCTTCATCCTCCTCTTCCTCCACTTCATCTTCGTCACTGTCAATTTCCAGAAGACTCAGTCTGCACTGGGTCAACACTCTTCTCATCAGGAACACGTTCAGGTAGTACTTTATCAAATCTATCCTGGGCTTTGAAGCAAAATTTTTCGACGCAACGGCCCAATATGTCTTTTGATCCATAACAGGAACCAATTGCTCAAGTGCATCAAACTTTAGTTGCTCATCGCCACTCCACAACTTAGAAACCTCCTCCCCCATAGAATCAAATTGCCACATTTTAAAAACCCGACCAAGTTCAGAGCGTAGCTGATCTCTTGCTTCATTTATGTGGAGCTGTCTGCAGAAGAAGGATCCTGGGTAGGGGCAACTACATGATCCAGGCCTTCCCTGCCCAACAGCTACAATGTCGGTTTTATGAACTTCACCCTCAGGAGGCCACATTCTAGTCCCTAAAAACTTTGATGTCTCTGGGTCATTCCTGTAACACGAAAGCTCTTTCCCTGAAGGTTGCCCAGTCCAATCAGGTACCTCTGCCTGAAAGTGCTCACCTACTCCAATCTTTTTCCGTTGTATGAGGAGCAATGATGCCATGAGTTTCATTCTCTTAGCTAGCCTCTCAGATTTCCTTGTTGGCATGTTCAAGCACCCTTTCTTTTTTTGTTTGTCCCAGTAGATCTTCCTTTTCTGCAAAAAGAAATTTTCATCAGTCTAAAAGGGTGCTCCTTATTTCAGTTCGAAAAACTATCCCTAGCATCCCCACCTGCCCAGCAAAAACCAGCATGAGAACTCCTTATTTCAGTAAAAAATAATTAATTCGGGTTCCTTATGCCCCACCCCCCCCCCCCCCCGCCCCCCTCTCTTTCTCTGAACGGAGAGGGAAACACCTGCTAGAAGTACAAAGGAGACCCTCCTACCAAACACAATCAACATGCACCCATCTGAGCCAAAAACAGATGCACCACGGACACCATATTTGTCATCGGAAATTCCTAGCCAGTTATGCATGGGAACATAGGACTAAGGACATTTTATGAACACAAATATTCAAATATGAAGGTTACACTAAACAGAAGCATGTACACCCAGCAGATGCAGAAGAAGCAAACGGCGGCTCGAACAGCAGAAGGATCATCATCAATTCTCATTAGCTGTGCAGTTGCGGGTGCACTATGCATGCTGCTACTTCATTTTAGGTTGCGAGGAGCAAGCAGACACTGTAGAGCCAAAATCAAAGGTTGCCCCATCCATGGCCCGTCTCCACCTGTTCTTGAGCAGTTCTCCCGACTTGCCTGCTTTTACCCGTTATTCCCACCTGACTTAGCCGTTTTTGCCACTTGTGAGCTATGGGGCGCATGTTCACCATCCGACTTAGCCATTTTCACCTCCTGTGAGCTATGTGGCACACGTTCAAAGTCATGAGTACTGAATTTGAATCTTGATGATGCTCGTCCAGCAGAAATCAACATCTCAGAGCAGGGTGAACGATCTTCCAGCCATCTACGAACTTTGTCTCTTGCCTCTTACTTCTTTTTTAGAAATGTCTCACTTCGATCTTCCAGCCATCTACTCTCTCCGTCCCAAAATAGATGTCATTCTCGCTTCCCGAGAAGTCAACGTTTTCAAACTGCCGGCAATTATATATTAAAATATATAAATATTTATGCTAAGTAATTAGTATCATCGGTAAGTCTAGTTTTTTAATAAATTTATTTGGAGATAATTGTTACAAGTATTTTGTATAAACCTAGTCAAAGTTGAGAAAGTTTGACTGGCACGTTTCCCATAACGTCATCCTTTTTGGGACGGAGGGAGTATGTGCTTGACATGTTTTTTTTACTAGTTCGAACATGTTTGATGCTTATGGAGAGGAAAATCAGATGAGAGAGAAACCAAGGAATTATGAGTTTTACCAATGGAGAAATGGTGTGAGCTGCAGGGTGGGGGCAAGCGGATGGGGAAGTGATCAAATGTTGGGCCCGATGAGCAACAATGTCTTTAAGCTAAACTATAGCTAGCGGATAGAAGCGGCCTAAAAGGAACCAAAAATTGAAGCAGTGACCATAAAGGAAGTTCGTTTTCCAGGATGGCAAACAATGCAATACCTTTTCTTGTGATGGAAAATACAGATTTTTTTCTCAATTAACAAAGCTTTTCATAGCAAGGGAAATACTTCACATGCAACCAATTTAAGTGACTCCATTACAACAAGGTGTTTTGGAACCTCTGCTTCATCAATGAACCACCACCAGAGTGATTTAAGCCCTTTGATCTCATGATTGTAGGCGGCGTACCCAGTGCCGTAGGCTCCCACGCTGTGCGGGGTCTGGGGAAGGGATTTCTGCGCCAAGCCATACCCGCACATAATGTGCGGAGGCCGGGGCTCGAACCCTGGACCTTCCGGTAACAGACGGTAAGACACTACCGCTGCACCAGGGCCG
This sequence comes from Bothriochloa decipiens, assembly GCA_023333625.1. Lineage (NCBI taxonomy): Eukaryota > Viridiplantae > Streptophyta > Magnoliopsida > Poales > Poaceae > Bothriochloa > Bothriochloa decipiens. Next base: position 7,471 of record JALGXP010000413.1, on the reverse strand, counting down.
CCCTGATCTCATGATTGTAGGCAAGTTGTACAAATCTATCGTATGTATATCAACACTCATGACTCAGCATAACAAATGGTTTTTTAATACCACCGATCCCCACATACTTAAGTCACATAGAAGTTAACTAAAACATTTTAAATCCTCAGAAAAATTCAACAACATAAACTGCCCTTCAAATATATCTCTCTCAGTCTCTCCAGCAACTTCCAGAGGTAAAGCATTATTCTGGGTGTGGGAACAATAGACCACACACACAATTTGCATGCAGCCATATTATGCATTGGAAACAATACAAATCTAGAACAGTAGATAAGCTATATATATATATATATATCAAATCATTCATCCACATGGAATGAATTTTGGATCTACAACTACTTTTTGCCCATCACAACATTAGCACCACTCTACTTTGCATGTGTGCCTTTTCCTCACTGTAATCTGAAGGATATTAGTATCACCCTCAAGCACAGGATATTAGAACTAGAATTTTTGCTTGTACCTAAGTCCCTAACACAAGCCTGTCATACTGTTAAGGCTTGTCCTAATTCCTCTCTAATTTCACAACCACTCTTCTGCAGCCTCCATGCCGCTTCAGTCTCCACCTTCAAGTCAAAGTTGGAAAGACTTGGCAAAAGGTTTACCAACTTACCCTTTCACGTGTTCTTCACCAGATATATAGAGCCTGTTTGGTTGTCTACATTAGCCCTGTGCAGTGCATTTTGTACATGTTTGATTGCCTGCAGAGGCACTTATGCAGGCTTGCACAGAACTCAAAGCAAGCCCAACGCAGCATTTGGCTGGTATGCCAGATTTGGCCGTATTAGGCAATGCAGATTTGCACTAGCCCATGGTCACATAAAAATGAAATAATCTCACCTCCCTAACGCTACTAAAACATGAGCCCTCTACTAGAACATGGAGGTGACTATATATAACAGAATGCAAGCAATCAAATACAATTTTACTAAATGCAACTTGCCGGTGCAGCACAACCAAACACCAAGACACTTAAGACTAATACAGGCAACCAATCGCACCCATAGCAACCAATCGCAGCCATACTGACAGGAAATAAACGCCATGCATGATCGTATGAACATGACAAGAATATCCAGAAAGATAGGAGACGGTATGCTTGGTAACTGTTATTTGGAAAATAACATAGTTTGTATTTCGATAAACAAAAAACAGCCTATGTACGAATGGATTCAAATCAGCATTAAAAGTTTCATGATACATGCCTTCTAGAAAGTTGGACATGCAAGATATTTATTCCTTGGTTGACCATGCATTTAACCATGTTCCGTTTCTGTTTGCTAATCTTCCCGGTTTTTCTATTTTTAGTACAAACAGTATGCCAGAAAAAAAAGGAGCATAGATGGTAAAAAAATGAGCCCCTTGAAAAATGTACCTATATTTGTGTATAGCCAGAGAATAGCATTCTTTTCAGTACAGAAGTAGTATTAAACTTATCGAGTAAAAAAACTGATAGCCCTATCAGGTATCTTCCAAAACACTTATGGCATTATTCGAGAGAGGAAAAAAAACTTATGGCGTATCTGCCATGAATAACAATAATAAGAACTAAAAGCCTTTTGGGCTGGCAGTGGATGGAAGCCATGGGAAGTCGGAGCTGCTGGCAGCTTGGCTTCCATGCTCCGCAATGATGACCGTGGCAGTGTGTCATGTTTGTACTCAGCCGCGTCGCGTGGGGTGGTTAGCCTCTCGGATGCATTTCTGGTATCTCGTCCAGTAAACCTACTTGTACATAACATTCTTTTGTCTTAATTGAGTGGCAGAGCTCCTGCCTTTGTTAAGAAAAAAAAGGCCCAAGCATGTTACGCAAGTTAGAGTAGACGAAAGCCTGGGTCAAGGCTCGAACACTGATTTTTATACAACCCTATCCAGGAACAATTTTTTGGGTATACTTGATTCTCTCAAGTCTCTCTTTACTACCTCTTCTCATGTCAAGTTTGACCATCCTGGTGTAAAAATATAAAAGTTTGGCCTATTTTGTCTCTTCCTGCATTATCAACACGCCTAGGAGGACACTATGCACCGGTGCCTAGGAACATCCAGTAACGCATGTAACTAATTTCCAGCTAATGTGAAGTACGGAGTACCACTTAGGGCCTAGAGGGTTATTAGGACTTGGATCTCTTTGTTGGGTGGGACACCAATTCATGTACCTTTACCAATTAACCAATTTCAAGCTAGTTTGTAGCAGTAGCAACTACCCTTTGATGTCTGAAGCATTAGGCAGAGGATGTTAAGCCAGAATTTTTCCATTATCTAAAAAAAGTTCCACTGCGACGTGAGAATATGGCCATGTTTGGCACAGCTTATTATGTTCCCTAGTTTCTCCACAGATATGCAGAAGTTGTGTCTGAGGGCAAGATCACATGTCATAAGCAGAATCAGAGAATTAACTAAGCAAAACGAGTAAATTCTGCTTTTCGCAAACTCCGCAAATAAGTGGATTCAGGACAATCACAACTTCACAAGCAGTTTCAAACAGGGACAACTTGACAAGTCACATGTTAGTGCCGTAGGGGTACTACGGCATGGAGCGCAGCAGCGCACGCGGTTGGCTCTCCACTTCCGAGATGCCCGATAAGAGACCGGCCAATTGGGTGGCCATGTTGCTCATCTGCCGCGAGATATTGGACACCATCTTTGTCAATTGTTCGAGTGCTTTGAGGAAGGATGGTGGCCGACCCTGGCGCTGACAGATCACCGTCCTACGAATCTAGCATGGTCTCTGATAACAAGTTGTTAGTGCCTAGGGGTCGAAGGGGGTAGCTATGGGAGACTGCGGGTCGGCGCATACACAAATTCCGTCATGCGAGCGCAGTCAGACTATCGCGAGAGAAAGAGAACGCAGGGCGCAGGGGGCAACAATTGTGTTGTCCTGCTTAACATAATCCAAATCTGGGTTCTAATACAAGATTAGGCACACGCGCGCGCACACCCAAACGCCTTAATAATCCTCCTGTTTATGATTTGGTCGTTGCCGAAATCATGGGCGCAACTACGTCTCCTGGCAGTGCCCTTCTTCCTTCTGCTGTAGGTTAAGCTGGCCATAACATCACAAATGATGGCTCTTAGAGCATCTCCAAAAACTCCTTAAAAACACTTGCCAAATCATTGTTTATACCAAGTGGCCAAAATGAGTACAACAACAACAACAACAACATAGCCTTTTGTCCCAAGCAAGTTGGGGTAGGCTAGAGATGAAACCCAAAAGAGGCATGGAAACAAAGAACACATAAATGGTACAAGAAAAAAGATTACGGTTCAGGCACGTTAATTGCTAGTCTCCAAGCGCTCCTATCCATAGCTAAATCCTTAGGGATATTCTACTCCTTAAGGTCTCTCTTAACCGACTCATTCCAAGTCAGTTTAGGTCGACCTCTACCGCTCTTTACATTATCGACCCGCTTTAGAACCCCACTACGCACCGGCGCCTCAGGACGCCTCCGTTGGACATGGCCAAACCATCTCAACCGGTGTTGAATCAATTTTTCCTCAATTGGAAGTGGCCAAAATGAGTAGGGAGCTAATTTGTTGCCTTCCCCCCAATTGGTTGCAATATTTGGTTGCTAAAAAAAGGGGGGCCACAACATAATTTTGCTCACTCCCTCCCAACCTCGTCCGCACGCCGCTACCAATCAGCCGCCTGCCAGCCAACGCCGCCCCCCCTCCCCCCCCCAAAAACCCAACCAGCTGCTGCCAAGCCGGCCTCCGCGGCCGGTCACAGGAGCAGGCAGGGACAGAGAAAACCGCGGGAAGGGTGGAAAAGATAGCCGTCAAGTGAGGATACAGAGCACAGAAAGCTCCCATATCTTTAGGGAGTTCAGCTACAAAACTGTTATAGGGCCTTTTGCCAAAAAGAAATGTTCTTCTAAGCTTTAGAAATGCTCTTAGGTCCTGTTTTTTTCTTACAAACTGAAACAGATAGGTCCCAGATTATAACAACCCATAGACCACATTTTTACTATCTCCGGCCATAATTAGATGGTGTTTTGGACTGCAAAAAACACTATCTTTTTCACGAGCATGCCAATTATTTCATTAATAGGAGTCAGAAGTACATTACAAGTTACCCACTCATTGGTAAGCGCCAAGCTTACCAGAGAGGAGAGCCAAAACACAAGAAAAGAACAACTGAAACAAAAACTGGGGGCGAAAAACAGCAAGAGTAAAGACGACCTCGACTCCCTAACCAGATAACAGCAAAAGAACACTAATTACAGGTCAAATTTGCTGTCCAAAACATAGTATAATTAGGACCGGAGGGAGTACAATCCATCAACTAATTATGACCAGAGGAAGTACAATCCAACAGTCTGCTCCCCCTTCCTGCGCGCTAATTGTGATAATATGCAAGCTGCAATCCACAGCCCGCAGGCTGAAACAAACAGGGCGTATTATAAACTTTGATAGCTTGACCCTAGATACTCCTAGTCAGGGTTCCCCTCCCAGACTGGATGTGTCTGCTCCAGCACTGGTTGTCAAAAGTACATGATTCCTATGCAGTGACAGTGATCCTACCCACTCGCGACACCTGGCACTGCCATCCTGGCATCCTCCGACCTGCAGTCTCTAATCCCAGGAAGCCAAATCAAATAGTACGGCATAGAACAAACGGATGTGACAAATCTTAGATGCCCCTTGTCCAATCCATAAAGATCAGTACCACAAACAGAGCAAAGCAGCCGCAACAGGCTACCGAAAACCACGTTTCCTAAGAATTGGCAACAGAAAACAATTCAACAGAATACGAGAGTTTTGCGCTGGAGCGAACTAACCTTGAAGCTGGGAAGCTCTTCTGCGTCCTCCACGTCCTCCAATCTAAGGTAGCGAGCGCGCCGCAACGCGAGCACGTGCCGCTTTCTCGGCCTGTGCTCCGATGGCGCCGGAAGGGGAGCCACGGGATCCGCTGCGAGCTCCCGCATCCACCGCACTAGCACCCCCAGATCCCCACCCGCGGCGCCGCCTTTGCCGCCTCCCGCGCCGCGCAGCACGCTTCTCCCGTCGGCGAGCGCGTCCAACCGCTGCCGCGTCTCTCCGCCGCCATGCGCCTCTGCAGGCAGCGGGGCGAGAACAGCCGAGGGAGTGGAGGAGGACGACGACGACGAGGACGCGCCGCCGCCGGCGATGTGTGGCTGGTTACCGCAGTGGCCGCCGCCTAGGGTGCCGAAGGGGTCGTCGCAGAGCTGGTGCTGGTACATCCCCACCATCGAGGCGAGGACCCCAGCCGCCGGAGGCAACCGCGGCCGCGCGGCCGGTTGCTGATGGGGTCGCCGGCCGCGCGCTGCTCGCTGCTCCCGCCTCCGCGCTCGATATAGCTGTAAATTGTAATTTCGGAACCGAATGTTCTGGGGTAGCGAGTTGAACGATGATGCGCCGATGTGATTCGTGGGGGTCGTGGGGGGGCGGCGAGGGTAAGAGTACGGGCCCATCTGTCGGCGAGCGGAACCGTTTTGGTCACACGAAATTGTAGCAACAATGATTTAGCGCGTCATTTTAGCATCGGCGTCCTTATTAGAATTTGGGAACCAAAAACTGTACCGAACTCGACTCGATGACACATTAATTTTCACAAATTGGGCTGGTCTGCTTTTTGACATTTGCAGCAGAAGCAAGCAAACGAGTACTGGGTGCATTTACTTGAGTCGAAGCAATGGTGACCAGCTGCTCGCATCAATGCTCATTGCTCACTCGGTACTCGGTGCCAAAAAAGCAAACAAACAAACAAACGAGGAATGTCACTCACTTAACTTCGATCAATTACTTATATATACAAGACGTTAATATCTGTAGTGCATAATTAATATTACTTGAAAAACTTTAGAATAGGATTTCTAAATAAATTTATTTAATGATACAGTGAGGTTTGAGAAAGTTGCAGGTACGCACTCTATAGCGTTTTTTCCAAACAAAAGGAGCAGACTGATTTTCTACAAGTCACTAATTTTTTAATATTTTTTTGAAAAGGATATTTTTTTAATATCAAATAAATACCATTATATTAGTTATTAAATATATTTCTATAATATTCTTATTTTCATATAAAAATAATAATATTTTCTATATATTTAGAGGGATTTACGAAGTTTAACTTACCCTAAACCTATATTCTATTTTTTTATAAAGGAGTACAAACAAAAAGTAGATTATTTGGAGACCAAATGTTTGGTGGATGTGTGACAGAGAAAAGTTTGGCCGTAAAGGAGTACTAATTAGTACTAAGTACATTAAACTAACAAGGGCTGTTGTAGCAAATACATACTTGACTACTCCGTCTCTTCTAAATTATTATAAACAGTTACGGCATTTCTAGATATTTTTGCTATGCATCTAGATATACACCTACTATGTCTAGATTTGTGATGAAATGGTATTTGCCGATAACAGTTTTTTTATTATAGGTGCTCCCTCTCTTCAAAATTCTTAATTATTACTCCATCGGTTCTAAATTGTAGTTCATTTTGACTTTTTAGTACATGTATTTTGCTATGTATCTAGACATATTATTTATTTAGTTACATAGCAAAATGCATGCGCCAAAAAAATCAAAGTGAACTATAATTTAAAACGGAAAGACTATCGGCGTTTTTGTTTTCGTGGCCACGGGCGACCTGGCCGGCGAGCCAGGCCCTGGCCAGCCACGGCCTGGCTAGAACCGGCCCTTGCCCTTGTTTGTTTGCATTGCAGCTGTAGAGCCTGGCCCATGCTTTTTGTGTTTGATTTGCACCTGAGAGCCAGGCCCAACATCAACTATCATCAACTTTCCTTTTTCAGATCGTGTTTGATTTCAGCCAAGCCCAATCTAGCCATGAAACTTCACAGGCAACAGATTTACAAATGTTCATGAATGAAACTAGTTCCAGCACATAGTTTTGCAAGTTCTGGATACACAAAAGCAGTTACAAGTTCAGTAATAAGGCCTCAGACAAATTGGATGTCCACATTTTTAGATATAGAAGTAACAGATAGATCAAATGATGGTTTATTGTCATCATCGGCCATAAAATAACCTCAATTATAGTAGCAACACCTCGATAGCTTGTTCCAAAGAACAAACACCAGCACCAGAAGAATGATAATGATGACATTCTTACCACAGCCATCATTCACAGGAGAAACTGGCAGAGGCACTTGATCAGGAATGGCTCTAGCTTGGTATGTAAGAATGAAAATTGACATCACTGGACAGGAAAACAACATAGGCCTCAGTTCTTTGCATAAGACATGCATCATTGGTAGCTGCAATTGCTAGAACAAAACAAGATCAGAAAACTCAGAGACATGACTGTCAACCAGCCGTGTCCAGGATCAGTGACTGCCATCACATAGCATTGAGCTAGTGTTGCATGGGACTGATCCTGTCCCACTGGCTGATGACAGACATGAAAAAAAATAAAACAGGTTCAGAAACAAGTTGCAGCTACCAGATAGC
>JALGXP010000412.1:0-34745 GCA_023333625.1 Bothriochloa decipiens | reverse complement strand
GCAAACTTGACGAGCGACGAAACTAGTACCAATTCTGACTCCACCGATCCCGTCTCGTTCCACGATCGACCAATTCTGAGAAGATGTTCCAGGGTCGGCTATGGAGGCATGACACGACGCGGCAAGGTCAGCTTGATTGGTACACGGGACTACAGTGCAGTTCATGGTATGGTCCGGTCCGGTCCGGTCGGCCCACGTACACAAGGACTGGCAGCTGGCGCCCAGACAAAAGGTACACTGATTCACTGCAGCCTTGTCGACCAGACCATCTCCGTTCCATCGTGTTGTGAACGACGCCCCAGGTTAGCCAAACGTACACTGTACACCCACAACAACACTTGGCCTGTTGATTGCACAACCCATCGATCGTCGAGAGTACAGTACGCCCGCAGTCCCGGTGCTCCTTGGCCCTAGCCACGAGCTGAGCCCAAGACAGGAAAACTAGCTAGTACGAGTACAGCGTGCACTGCTGCAGTGTCGTGTTTGACAGTACGGACGAATATGGTGGCTTCGTGAGGCTCCCCGTGTCCCTGTCACGAGTCTACGACCGACAGCACGCACATCTCCATGTCTGTCCATGCAGCCGCGGGGGCTGCCTGCCTACGTCCGCCAAAAAAAGCACGCGGCACATTCCATGGCGCGACGGAGGTGACCGGCCGCCGTCAGTGCCATTGCACTACAAATGCAAATGCAATTGAACAAACCCAAAAAGAAGGACCAAAAGAGGACGAGGCTGTGCGCGGTAGTAGAGTGGTACGCCTGCGCCTCGTGTTCTCCCGGTCCGCGAGATGTCCGCCCTCCTCGGGGCACACCGGGTACGCCGGCGATGTGATCCCGGCGACGCGACGCGCTGCCGGACTGCCTGCAGCGGTCCGCGGCCGGTCCGGCCACGTCCCCCCCCCGGCGCTGGAGTAGGCCTCGTGCTTGCCGCCGCCATCATGCGTGCGGTCATGCTGCGATGCGATTCCACAGCGATTTGGCCGTCGTGACCGGTGCAGCCTGCAGCGCGGTCGTTTTTACCGGACAGCGCAGAGAGACACCGGCGCACCGGCAGGGTAACTTGGGTTTGCTTGCTCTGTGCCTGGTTTTACAGGTGGCTGTGGCTCGTTGCTATTCGACCGCCCGCGTTGGATAATGATTTATTTACATTCCTGAGACTATTCGCACTTACGGTGCTCTATATTTCTACTCTATCTATCCTAGTCATTAGATTTCTTACTTTAAACCAAATTATCCCGTATCCATCCATATTTTATATCTCTACTCTATACTAATTATTTAATATTTTATTTAACCATCCCAACTATCATTCACTGTTGGACCCCTTTTTTCTCTTCTTTTTTTTTCTTTCCCCTCTCCTCCTTATCCATCCATCGCCTGCGCGATGCGCGAGGGAGGGCCACGGAGCGGCGACAGAGCCCGCCCGCGCGCCCGTCGGTGTGGCCCCAACTCTCGTCGGCGCGGCGCGGCTCCCCCACCCGAGCGGCTATGGCACTGCGGCGAGCGCGAAGAAGAAAAAGGGAGGGCGAGGCCAAGACCACGAGCTCCTGCCACCACCACCGCGCGCCTAGCCGGGAGGAGCAGCCGGGCGACGGCGGGCGCGGCCTAGCACGCGGGCGAGGCGACGGGGCGCCGGCGGGCCGCCGTCCTCCTCGCGCTTCCCCTGCTTCGGCCCCGGCTTCGGAGCGAGCACGAACAGGCGGCCATGGTGGCGCTCGCGAGCACAAACCGGCGTGCCCTCCACCTCCCTCCTCCCTTCTCCTCCCTCCCTCCCTTCTCCTCCCCATCTCTGCTCGTGAACACGGACCTGCGAGCGGCCTTGGCGCGCGGTGGCCTCGCCGGCGGCCCCTACTCCTTCTCCAGCCGGCGGCCCTCGCGACGGCCTTCTCCCTGCTCCCTCCGGTAGAGCTCGCCTGCGGCGGCCATGGCAGGCGGGCCGTCCGAGCTGCTCCGCCTCCGCATCTCGCGCCAGGCGGTGGGCGACCGTGACCGGTGGGGCCCGCGTGGCGGGGACGCCTGGCCGATACCGCAATGTCCGTACTACGCTCTACTTGCCGCACTGCGCGCCCTGGCTCCCGTTTACAGCAGCGGGTACAGCACCCGATGCGGCCCTTTTTGGCTGTACTCCCTTTTACAGCAATGTCTTACAGCAGCCGGTGCGGGTGGTCTGAGGCTGCGATGGCTGATTGCTTTGGGACAGCTTATGACGACTACTCGTAACTGTTTTGTGTGGTGATGCGTGGTCGCCGAATCGCCAGAGATGATGATGATAACTGGATATAACAACTACAGTACTGTAGTAGAGATTTGTATGGTGCCAATCATTCCATCTCAAAGCCACAGCCCCACATCTGACAAATTTAGGCATCACTAATGATCAGCATCACAGTTCGTGATTGCCTAATTTTACACAAGTTTTTCCATGTTTGCCAGTTCGTTGGACGAGAAAGAAAACAACGCCAAGCCAATCACTTGGTGGACGAGAAATAAAACAATGCCAATCACTTGGCGGTGGACACGAACATCGGTCTGATCTCTGAAGCAGGCACAACACTGCCCCACACACAGTCCAGACGCGCCTGTAGGCTGTAGCCGAGCGACACACGTTCAGAATGCAAATGGATCCGCGCGGTGGCCCGGCCCAAGAACGCCTGCGTGCTGCTGCTGCTTGCTGCTGCCACGGCCGGCCGGTGGGCACCGCTGCCGCGCGACGCAAGACCAGCAGCAGCAGCCTCTGAGATAGACACAGTAGGCGGGAAGCAACCAGGAAACGATTAGCGATAGGATTAGTAGGGGGCGGCCGCGCGACGTCCGGGGCGGGACGAGGGGCGACAACCGTGGAGCCCCATCTTTCGCCGCGGGCCAGCCGGAGGAGGAGAAATGCTGCGGGGGAGGAGCCAGCCGCCTTTAACGGTTTCCGAGGCGGCGGCAAGCACGACCTCCTTTAAGGACCAATCACGTGCAGTGGACGGGCCCGAGCCTAGTACCACCGGTGTCGGAGGCGCGTCTAGTGTGATGAGGCCATCCATGGCCGCGCTCGCCTCGGCAGGCCGGCGTGCCCGTGTCAAACCTCTCGGCGGCTTGTGTTGTTCTTGTGCCTCTCCGAGTCTCCGTGGGAAGGGAAGGAATTTCCCCACGGTCCAAAAGAGCAAGCTGAGTGTGACCGGCGGCAGGGCCCGCACGGTTGACACAAAGTGATCCTGCTGTCTGGAACTCTGGATAGAGAGGCAGGCCCCGACAACGGAATTAGAATGTGTTTCCCTCCAAATTTAGATCGAACCGTTGCGAAATTGACGACAAAGTCACGGTCATATATTATGCTGATGATTGAACTACTACAATAATAACTCACGGAGAAAACACTCGTGACTCGACATGAGAGATAGATACTGGCGGCACATAAGAGGAAATTATGAGACGACGAGATGCGTGTTATCCAATCCCCCCAAAATGAACAGAAATAACAGAGATTACATTACAATACACGAAGATTTATGGCTATTAACCCCAGATAGACACCTCCTTGAACGACGGCGGAGGGACATGCAGCAGATTGGCAGAGGAACCTGTCCTGGACTGACGCCGTAGCCTGCTGCCTAGTACAGGCGGAGCACGCTGCGCGCGAACGACTGCGTCGCCAGCGGCCGCCCGGGGCCCCCGGCCTTGCTCGGCAGGCCTCCGCCTCCGCCGCGCGGCCGCCCGCTGCCGCTCCGCATCGGCGTCAGGTAGAAGCGCAGCATGCCGTTGTCCGCGGCGGCGGTGCGCCCGGGCGATCCGTAGCGCCCGCTGCGGTTCCGCTCCGCCTGCGCCTGCGCGTGGGGCTCCTCCCTCCGCCTCATGTGGTGGCCGTTGGCGTCCACGTAGCTGCGCCTGGAGCTGCCCAGCCCGCCGCTGTTGCTGCTGAACGAGCTGCGCGCGCTCAGGTTGCTGTTGCACCGCTGCATCTTGGGGTTGGCGCCGCGGACGCGCAGGTCCGGCCACGGCTCGGAGAAGGAGCGGTCGGCGATGTCGGACGGGCCGCCGGTCCTGCGCCCGGCGGCGCGCCGGTGGATGAGACCCCAGAGGCTCCACGCCTTGCGCCACCGGCGGGGTTTCTTGACGGGGCCGGACAGCGCCGCTTCCAGGCTCGCGGAGATGTCCTCGATGAGCGAGTTGGAGCTGAAGCCGCGGTCCAGCAGGTCCTCCGCGTGGTGGAAGTGGTAGAACTCGGAGCCGCCGCCGATTGGGGACTCCCTCCCGATCCCATTCACCGCCGACGGCAAGCTCGGCCTTGGTGGATCCGTGACCTCGAAGGACGGCCTGCGGACGGAGCTTGACCGTTCCAGGCTCCGGCGCCGGCGGCTGGAGGAGTCGAGGTAGTAGTCTCTGGTCTGGAGGGAGCCACCTGGCGGCTCAGGGTCGAAGTCGTCTTCCACGGGGATTTGGCCATCGGAGCGCTCGACGATGTCTGTCAGTGTGTCCTCCAGCACTGACAGGATGGGAGGGAGGCGGGAGAGCGGCGGAGGCGCGCGCCCGAGACCAATGCCGGCGCCGGCGCCGAACAGGTACCCGTCCCAGGACGCGCGGGGCTCGTCCCATGAGAAGCCGGCGTCGTCGATGGACATGCGCGCGGCGTCCAGGGAGAAACGCGGGTCGGTGTCGCACGAGCGCCGGCCACCGGCGAGCTCGGAGCCTGCCTCACCACGGAGGCGGCTCCGGCGGAGGAACGACGGCTTGGAGGGCTTCTCCGGAGGGGGCATTGCAGCGGCCGCGGCCTTGCTCACGGCAGCCTCCTTCTTGAGCTTCTGCTTGCGCCGCCACTTCTGCCACTTCTTGCTGAACACGGAGGCCGCGACCCAGAAGCTCCCGGCGATCTCCTTCAGGTCTTTGGGCGAAGCCTTCTTGGCCTGCGCCGACTCGAGATCGATGTGATCCTTGATGGCCTTACCTCCCTGTGCCACATTGCCCCCTTCGGCTTCCACCTCGCCAGAAATGTCCATCGGGACGACGACGACGGGGTCGTCCTCGACCACCGGGACTATCTCGTCGTCGGGCTCCATGACCACCGGGATGTCCTCGTCCAAGAAATCGTCAGGGATGCACGGCGCCGGCGGTGGGGGACGTACGTCGACGGCGAGCGCGGCCGCGGCGGTCGACGAGGAGGCCGGGAACGCGGCGAACGCCGTGCCGTCGCGGACGCGGTCCCGGTCGTCCTGATGGAACAGCGCCCACAGCGTGCTGCGCCCCCGCACGTCGCACGAACGCCGCTGCGGCTCGTCCGCCCTGGCGACCGCCGCCGCCGCCGCCGCGGCGGCGGCCAGAGCGTCCCCGCCGCGGCCGCACGAGAACGACTTGCACCGCCGGAGGTCCGGCGGCTCGGCGGCGCCGGACGCAGACGAGCCGCCGGCGCCGGCGAACGGCCTGGCGAAGAGCGACCGGATGGCCGACGTGGACTTGCGCCCCGGTGTGGAGGCCGCGGCGGCGGACGCCTCGAGCCCCTGGAGGCGCTCGCGCAGGCACGCGGCGCAGAAGCCGGTGAAGGTCTCGTCCGGGTGCAGGTCGCAGCTGGTCGACACCGACCGCCGCGCGGGCGGCGCCGGCGGGTCCATGTGCAGCGTCGTCATCGCTTCCCCGGGCGGCGTCCGTCACTCCCCCCGCCCGCCCGCCCACACACACACACACCCCCGACGACGTCACTGTGCGGCTAGTACAGTTGCACCACTGCACTCGTGTTGTTGTGAGGAGTGGAGAGGGAGTTGCCGGTGCGCCAGGCCTGGCGTTTTAAGTAGAGACTCAGGCGTGTATCGGACAGGGTAAAAGGGTGAAAAGTGTGAGGAGAGAGAGGAAAGTGAAAGTTAAAGGCAAATCACGGGCCCCGGCGCGGCCAGGCGTCTTGGTCTTGCAGTCTTGCTCTCTCTCCCTCCTCGCCGTTCTTCTTCCTCTCTCTCTCTATTCCTTTTGCTTTGTGAAGCTCTGGAGCTCTAACGTTCTTGGTTGGGTTTGTTGTCAAAAAAAAAAAAAACGTTCTTGGTTGGGTTCGTGATCGTGGTTACGCGTTCGGAACCTCACTGACATAATTGGCATTTCGTCATACTTAGCTAGTTTGCCCTGCTTGCTCCTGCTCCGGCGCTCCATTTTCTTGTGAGAGGTACTGGTCCATCAACCCGTGCAAGATTAGAACTTTAGTAGTAAATATTTATATTAATATTTAATCCTACACTATAATGACATAGGTAATTAATGCTATTAATATTTAGAACTTTAGTACCATGATGACATAGGTAATTGCTAATTTTTAACTCTACACCATGTCACATAAGATTATTGATGAAGTTTGGTATAAGATTACAATCACGATCGGGAAGACATAGACACGTATGGTGTATATATATACTCTATCCATTCTAAATTATAAGTCGGTTTGATCATCTTAGTTCATACATTTTGCTATGTATCTACATATCATATTGTATTTAGATGCATAACAAAATAGATGTACCAAAAAAATTAATGTGAATTATAATTAGAATGGATGGAGTAATAATATCCTCATTTGTTTGGTTTTTTAGAATGAAATTTTACATAGTAGTGGTTATTATCAATATAGATATGTAAAAAAAATTAGTTAAAATATAAAAATATATATCTTAAGTGTGTATGAGAGAGAGAGAGATTTGTATGTTGGCACAATATGTATATTTACTTTAATCGATTTTATTGTATTAATTTTCATAAAATGAGCAATGGAGAAACATATTGTGTTTCCATTATTTTTTGGTAAGCTAATAAAATAATTACAAGATATAGATAATTTATATGTAAATCTAAATATGTATTATCTTTCATAATTAGTAGAATGTATTAAATAGGTAGCTTATACACCGAAAGTTATTATTTGTTTTATCTAACAACATATAATTATAGTAACCAATAAGAACCAGTGACTTATTTGTCCATAGCTACCAAGCAAGATTGCATCTCACAATCTAGTGACCCTTGTTTAATTTGATTTTTCATAGTTTCTTTGTTGACTTAATTAATCTCACTTAAAGTTTGATGATCATCAAATTAGTAAACTGAAATAGTATAATGACGATGACATTAATTTACCTTTTTTCTTATATAGAAATACTTTATAATAATTGCATGATAAATGCGATCATTGCAGACTAGAGAAATAGATTTCTATTTCTGTGTGGTCGATGAAATTAGTGCTATTGATTTTTGATATATATTTTGTGTAGTACTTTATTAATAAATACACTAACCAACTAAATATGACAGATAGGACAATCTAATATTTTATTTTTTATTTAAATTAACTAACTATAAAAAGAATGTTTATAATGATGTTCTATAAACCAAAAATTATTTTACACAGTGGTATAGGTAGGTAATTTTTTTTATGTTCGGGTGTTTATGAGAAATATTAGATTTTCTAGTGTTTTTTCTTAACGCACGTCTAGTGAGAATTATTAATGAACCATGAACATGTCTCAGTACATTAACCAAGGGAATGTGAGGTTTGCCAATCTAATTTTTTCATGTATAAGTATGATTACTCTGTATTAACCAACTATGAAAAGAATGTTTGTAATGACGTCGAAGATTTTTCTGTAAATCAAAAAATATTTTGCACAATGGTATAGGTGGGTAACTTTTTATGCTCAGATGTTTATGATTAATTTGAGATTTTCTAGTGTTTTTTAACACGCGTCTAATGAGAATATTAACCAACCATGAACATGTATCAATACATTAACCAAGTGAAGGTGAGCTTGGCCAATGTAATATTTTCTTATAAGTATGATCAAGTGTTTGTATTTTTTATTTACAATAAAAATAAGTTTATAGTTTAGTTATAGACGTGATGGCTATAAATATTTATATTAATATTGAAATATATTAACTAAGCCAACATGGTAGATAGACCAATCTAATATTTTATATTAACCAACTTTTAGGCAACTTCACAATTTTAATTTTCTTTTGTAAAATAGATTTTATTTATTATAATGACATATGTGGGTAATTTATATGCAAAATTAGGGGGTTACTTTAAGTATTTTTAATAATGGCAGAGGTGGGTAATTTCTTTTATAAATTACAATAGATCCAATGGCTATTATTAAAGATGATGATTAGAGTCTACATAATTAAAGGCTAGATGTTTCTGATTATTGTGAGAATTTCTTGAATTTATCTTTTTTCTAGCGCATCTGGTGAGGGATTTTATTTATTATAATGGCATAGGTGGGTAATTTATATGCAAAATTAGGGGGTTACTTTAAGTATTTTTGATAATGGTAGAGGTGGGTAATTTCTTTTATAAATTACAATAGATCCAATGGCTATTATTAAAGATGATGATTAGAGCGAGAATTTCTTAAATTTATCTTTTTTCTAGCGCATCTGGTGAGAGATTTTATTTATTATAATGGTATAGATGGGTAATTTATATATAAAATTAGGGGGTTACTTTAAGTATTTTTAATAATAACAGAGGTGAGTAATTTCTTTTATAAATTACAATAGATCCAATGGTTATTATTAAAAATAATGATTAGAGTCTACATAATTAAAGGCTAGATGTTTCTGGTTATTATGAGAATTTCTTAAATTTATCTTTTTTCCTAGCGCATCTGATGAGAGTTAACGTGATGTCTCCGTTGAAGCCTCTAATTAGTAATAGTAAGATATGAATGAGTCAATGATACCAGAGACAGTGAACACACCTGAGAATCATGCAGGCCAAATTAGTTAGTTGCATTCATATAGCTGAACCTATTCTTATCAGAAAAAATACAGAATTGCAACTGATTCGCAGACACCTAGTTTCACAAAGTACAGATTTAGTATAAGCACTACAGTCATATTCTCAGCTTTAGTACAGCTTTGCTCGCTCACCCAGTTTCTCTCTTTCTCATGTCACACACATACAGCATCCTACAATTATCTATAGGTGCTGTCCGTCCGAGTGTCCCTCCTATCGGGATTTGCCTGATCTGAAAGCGATTATATGGGCATAATCTGCACGCGTGTAGTAAAAAATATCACTTTTATTAGCACATAATGCAATTAAGATCAAACACGAGACACAGATTTTTAACGTAGAAAAACTTTACGAAAAAAAAACCACGGACGTCAACCGGCGATCTTTACTGTATGAAAAGAGTTTACAGAATACAGGAAATACAATGAGTCGTCAGCTCTTCCCGTGCGGCTTTACAAGATGCATTTATAGGACGGACTGACTGCAGTCAAATACGGAAACAAATTCGCTAATAAACCACAAGACTCATGTTATAGAATTCGGATCATATTCCAACAAACTCCACCTTGAGACGAATTTCATCTTGTAGCAAATAAAGTATCATCAATCAACTCACTTCAATAATAAATAATCACCGGCGCCAAAAATCACTAGGACTTAATTTGTAATGCCAATTAAACTTGAGCATAGCCTAAACTTAGCTCCAGGAACTGGCTTTGTCAACATATCAGTAGGATTATTATGAGTACTTATCTTGCACACTTTAACATCACCTTCAGCAATAACACCTCGAATGAAGTGATACCTTACATCAATATGCTTGGTCCTTTCATGAAATATCTTATTCTTGGTCAGACAAATAGCACTCTGGCTATTATAATGTATAATAGTGTAAGTAGTAACCCCGCAAAGTTCAGAGTATAAACCCAACCAAATAGCTTCTTTACAAGATTTAAAAATAGCCATATATTCAGCTTCTGTAGTAGACAGAGCACCAGTGAATTGCAAACATGCTTTTCAACTAACAGCACAACCACCAATGGTGAAAACATAACCCGTGAGAGATCTCCTCTTATCCAAATCACCAGTAAAATCAGAATCAACATAACCAACAAGTCCATCTCTAGATTTTCTAAATTGCAAATAGGCATTAGAAGTACCTCGCAAATATCTGAAAATCCATTGAACAGCCCTCCAATGCTCCTTACTAGGATTAGCCATGAATCTACTGGCAACACTCAATACATGAGATAAATCAGGACGAGAACAAACCATGGCATACATAAGAGAACCAACTGCACTGGAATATAAAACTCTAGACATGTACTCAATATCTTTATTTGACTCTGGACATAAATCTAATGATAATCTAAAATGTGCAGCTAATGAAGTACTCACTGATTTTGCATTATACATGTTGAAACGACAAAGAACCTTTTTAATATAACCTCGCTGACTTAGGTATAATTTATCAGATTTTCTATCTCTAGTAATTTTCATACCAAGAATTTTCTTAGCTGCACCCAAGTCCTTCATCTCAAATTCTTTACTCAATTGTGCCTTCAATTTAGCTATTTTTGATTTATCTTTAGTAGCAATCAACATATCATCAACATAAAGAAGCAAATAAATAGCTGAGATCTGACCGCTTAAAACCACGAGACAACATAAATGAGTCAAACTTATACCATTACCTAGGAGATTGCTTCAAACCATAAAGAGACTTCTTTACTCTACACACAAGGTTTTCTTTTTTAGGAATAACAAAACCTTCAGGTTGGTTCATATAAATGTCTTCTTCCAACTCCCCATGTAAGAATACAGTTTTAACATCAAGTCGCTAAAGTTCATAATAATGCATGGCAACAATACTAAGCAAAGTGCAAATAGAACTATGCTTAATAACTGGAGAAAAGAAATCATTATAATCAATACCTAGAATCTGGCTATAGCCTTTAGCAACCAACCTCGCTTTATACCTTGCTGGCTCACTAGGAGAATGTGACAGAATCGACCAATTTATTAGAGCACAAGCACATAATTCACCATTAAGATGGCAAACTACATGATTGAGACCTAATAAATCCGGTAGTCATACCGAAATCTCAAAGGATTTCGAACATTTCCAGCACGACCAAGATCGTAATAAGTTTAGCGTTCACCCTTCACGACGTATATAGTTCACACATAGTTTTACACAATCAGAGTACGAATAAAGTTGTTACAAACCAAGTTTAATTTTCGAAATAGCGGAAGCGATTAAGTTCAAATACACACACTTAGTTCAAATACTGTGCCAGGTCCTCATCAACATCCAAAAAAAGCATACGATAGGTAGAGTGACCATGCCCAAGGTCTAGTCATCACCCAACAAGGGATAGAAGCAGCGCTGGCAATAGCCATAAAACATCTCACCATCTGCAACAACATGGGAAAATAAAACCCTGAGTACAAGAATGTACTCAGCTAGACTTACCTGTCATAAACTAAAAATAAATTGACTCCAAGGAGTATGCAAGGTTATATAAGTAGGATAGCTGACTCATCAGTTGCGGAAAAGCTTGCATTAAAGAAAGATTTGACCATAACCTTCTAGCATTGTATTTTAATTTGATTAATCTTATCATGCTAAATTGGCACCTGTACTAAACAAGCATGATAAGAATTATTCAACAAGAATAGTAACCAATTCCGGTTGAGTGCCTTTCAACATCACGGCTCAACCATCACATCTCTTTATTCAAGTTATTACTACGATGCCACTACTCAAGTCAAGTGTTCACTGTCCAAGAACGATGGTGATTATAATCGATTACTAACCAGCTGGTGGGGTATTCCTCACACAAACCACACTCACCCACTAAAGTGAGCTACAGATCACCAAAAGTTCGACTCAGAAAAATCGCGGGATCAACAGGTACCATCCTATCCGGGAACCGCCCGGCTGCCTTATTCAGGGCGACCCTGACCTTGGACTTACTCTCCGCGTAACCCGTGGTCCCCCATCTTCTCCAATACGATGCGTACAGCAGGTCGACTCCCGGCCCAAACCAAACCCAGGCTTCGCAGTCAGAACGACTTATCCTTCCAGCTAAATGTGAGACATGCGTTCAATATGACTTGAGGACGTACAACGGACGGGGTCCTAGTTTGACACAGACGGGATAACCTCACCAAACCTCCAGTTCAGTCCCAACACCAATCCCGCCCGGTCTCGATTTATTATCTTCACATGGTTATCCGAGATAACAATGTATTCAACCATTCTGAGTCACCACCTATAACTCGCGGATGATAGAAAATCACCCGACTTCTACCGATCTAGTTTAAGTAAGGCTAAGCAGATAATCGTACCTGAACCTAACGGAGTTGAAGGATATACAGTGGGCAAGGAATATAAGTAATGCATCAACGGTATAAAATAACGCCTATAACTTAATGCATCAAACAAGTAAAGGACTCAAGTTAGATATTTTATAAACCACAGGGAGAATGCTCCGGGGCTTGTCTTTCAGGAAAGAGCTTGGCTAATGGTCGGGACACTCGGAAAGATCAACCTCGGGATCCTCTTCTGCTGCTATCCCCTGCACCAAGGCTTCCTGCTGGCCTTCCTCTCCTTATACTCCGGGAACTACCGTTTCGAGCTCTGACGATCCTATATGATGCACGGTGCATATGAATACCATGAATACATAGTAAATACAAAGGTATATGCTGATGTGAATGAATACTCAGTTAAAGATAATTAACATGATTTTAAAACATGCATGATAAGCACATATCATTTGCATTTTCTTATACAATCAAATCTTATACAAGCCTCACATTACAATTTACTTACACATTAAAAGGAATTATAAATGACTATTGTTTTGCATACTACCCTCTACTAAACCAAAACCAAAAATAGATTTCACCTATCACAAACCTCAAAAAAAACATTATTATACACATGAAATAATAACTTAAAGCATTATTAAATTCTTAAAAGAAATCATGGCAGAACTGCAACATGACTTTAGATTACTCAGAAAATTCTGTAAAAATTACAGAAGCTTAAGCATGTCTAATGTAGACTACCATAAAAATTTTAGATTAAAACAGTAAGTGCTTTATCCTACACAAAAATGACAAGGCAGCATAATTCAATAGGCATAAAATACTTTGTATATAGAAAAATATCAAACAACAGATCTCAGAATACTCTTAGCTCTAGATTGGCATAAAAACATCCTCTAAAAAGTTTCATGCCTAAATCACTTATATATTATTTATTATGAATTATTTATTATCTACTTGAAAAAGGCACCATAATTAAACAGGACAATATTTACACATGACATAGTCTTTCAATATTTTTCACAGATATAGCATGACATAAGAAGACTAACAAACTTGGATTCATATTTTTCTGAGCAACAGAGAATTAATTATGCATTTGCTAAGATAAAGGCATTTAATAGGGATAAATAAATCTATACAGAAAAGTATCACAAAATTCATATTTCATATTTTTAATGCATAGATCTCCCCAAAATAAAAATACTGCAAATGATTTTTCAAAGCTTTTACAAAAATCTGGAAACAGATTCTTTAAAACGAAAAAGAAAATAGTTTTGCACCGAGAACCCTGAACTTTCTAGAAATTAACCGAGCCCTATTTTAAAACTCTCTGAGTCTGTCCACTTTGCACTTAAGTCGGGGAAAGAACAGAAATGCTACCCGCGGTCCACACTGCGGGGAAAGGTCGCCGGCGTCGGGATTCCTCGCCGATGGCGAGGTCACCGGCCGGGCTACGGCCACTACAAGACTCAGTTCGACAGCGCGAACTCGATGGTGTAAGAGATGGAACTAAACTCACCCAAAATCATCATCGGCCACGCACACCGGCGGACGGCGGCGGCGGTCGACGGCGCGTCGGCCATCTCGGGCCACGGCGGGGCGCAAGAACTAGCCTACTAGCTCCAGTGAGTCCAGGCGACTCGAACTAACCAGACAACGTGAAGAATGGCTGGCCGGAACGACGACGGTGCTGCACATCGGCGAGCGACGGTGCGACCCGCGACGGCAGTCGGCCAAAATCCGACGAGTACAAACCCTAATCGATCCCATGAGCTACTTCAATCGGTTCTACTCATGCAGGCGGTCACGATGCGTGAGCTAAAGGAGGGAGAAAGGGGTTGCTGGCCACGGTGGACCGCGCGGCGATCGGGGCGGCCATGACCAGCGGAGGGGAAACGGTCGATTCGGTCTCTACCTGGGTTCTCGGGGGTGGTGAGCGTGCGCAAGACGCGTCTCACGTCAAGGCGGAGCTGTTGGCGAGCTCTGGGAAGAATGTGACAGGGCTATGAGGCGCGGTGGCGATGTGAGCTTCGGGGCGGCGGCAATGGCGGGCTTCGGGGAGGCGGCAATGGCGGGCTCCGAGCGCGCTCGAGTTCTGGCGAAGGGAAATGAGGCGAGAGGGAGCGTCTGGAGACGGGGAAGAGAGTGAGGGAGAGAGTGACGCGGTCTGGTCGCCTTGAAGCCGGCGCTCGAGCTCGGACAGGCGGACCACGGCGTCGGGCATCGACGCGTGCATGGCACGCATGCGAGTGGAGGTGGGCCAAGCGGAGGGGAGTGTGGGCGGCAGTGGGGTCGGGCGAGCGCGGGCGTGTGCGGCGCGTGTGAGCGGGCAGCGGCAGCGTCCCGGCGTACGGTCGCCGCATGACCGGCGTCGGCCGCGACACCGTCGCGGGGAAGAAGAAGAGAGGGAAGAAGAGACTGGCAGGTGGGTCCCACTGCGTTAAGATTCGTGTAGAACTTGATTTACTCTATATTTTCTAAAATAATCCGAATTTGAAGAAACTTGTAAAAGATAAAATGTTGCTCTCAATGAATAGAACATTTCACTTTTAAACATCAAAGCCTAATTCTGCCTAAAATTTGAAATTCAAAAATGGGGATTTAAAATCCATTTAAAATTAAAAGAAAAACATTTTTATAAACTGTTTTTGACATTTTTGACCCACTTCCAGGCCTTTTCATGAAATGACCGAAAAATAAGTTTTGCTCCAAAGAATTTTCTCTACAAACTTCATTTAACACTCAACCCCAAATAAGCAACCTATCACATAGCTCTGGTTTAAATCAAAGCAAGCACATTGTTCATTTTATCATTTCATGTAAACAATGACTATGCAAAGAGATGATTATGCTCATGATATGCAAAATAATGCATGCTTAACACCATGGTGTTACAGAGAAAGACCCTCCTTTCTTTTATAAATTCATTTGCAACGGATAGATTTTTATTCTTGAGTAATTTCACTAAATCCCAAGTACCATTCTTTTCAAGTGACTCCATCTCATCTTGCATAACGGTCATCTAATTGTTGTAATCAGCAGAAGTAATAGCCTCAGAATAATTACAAGGTTCTACATTGCCTTCAATCTCTTCTGTAACACTCATAGCATAAGCAATATTGCATTCTTCAATATAACTTTTAACAGGCTTTGGCTGCCTTCTGGACATATCAGCAGCAATAGAATGTTGTGGAGACTGCACAACTGGAGAAGAATGCTCAACAACAGAAGAATCTTCAGCAATTGGAGAAATTTCAGCAACAGGTGCATCTTGCATAGCAACATTATCAACATCTGGTGAATCAATTAAGTGCTCCACCTGCACACTTATTTTCTCTCCCTCAACAGGAGCATCAAAAGAAGGATTATCAATAAACATAACAGTCTCATTAAAAATAACATTCCTGCTAAGCATAACCTTCTGAGTCTAGAGATTCCATAATTTATAACCTTTAACACCATGTTGGTAACCAATAAAAATATATTTAATAGCTCTAGGCTCCAATTTTCTATTATCAACGTGAGCATAAGCAGTACAACCAAAAACTCTCAATTATGAATAATCAGCTGGAGAACCAGACCATACCTCAATTAGAGTTTTCTTATCAAGAGGAATAGAGGGTGAACGATTAATAAGATAGCAAATAGTGGAAGCAGCTTTAACCTAAAAAACGCCTATTCAAGCCAGCATTAGACAACATGCAATGGGCCCTGGAGATGATAGTCCTGTTCATACGCTCAGTTACACCATTCTGTTGAGGCGTATAAGGAATAGTGTAGTGCCTAACAATTCCTTGAGACTTGCAATATGTATTAAACTCATTAGAACAGAATTCCATCCCATTATCAGTGTGAAGCTTTCTAACCTTCTTCTCAGTTTGATTTTTAATCATAATCTTTCACTCTTTAAATGCTGAAAATGCTTCTGATTTATGCTTCAAAAAATAAGGCCATACCTTATGAGAATAATCATCAATGATTGTCAACATATAACAAGAACCACCAAAAGAAGGCTTGCGAGATGGTCTCCATAAATCAGAATGCACATAATCAAGAATACCCTTACTTTTATGAGTAGAGATATTAAATGACACCCTCTTGTATTTGCCAAACACACAATGCTCACAAAATTTCAACTTACTGATGCTATGTTCATCAAGAAGTCCTCTCTTGCATAATTCATGCAAGCCTTGCTCGCTCATATGTCCAAGATGCTTATGCCAAAGATCAGTAGCATCAGAATTAGATGATGAATTAGAAATTACAGCAGCATCAAATGTAATTATAGTACCACGAAGACGGTATAGATTTGGATATTTCAATTCACCTTTTATCACAATAAGAGAACCTTTTGACACCTTTAAAACTTCATCTCCATCGGAGTACTTATACCCTTTAGCATCAAGAGTACTGAGGGAAATAAGTTTCTTGCTCATGCTAGGAATATGTCTCACGTCTCTGACAATGTCATCATGCATCTTAATCTGAATAGATCCAATACCAACAATATCAAGTGGACTGTTATCACCCAATCTAACAGAACCTCCACCTTGGAGAGAATCATAGGTGACAAATCAATCTCTATTAGTGCATATATGAAATGAAGAAGCGGAATCAAGAATTCATTCATCATCACTATTATTTACACATCCAGCAAAAGCAACAAGAGAATCACCATCGGAATAATCTGCCTTAAAAGCAGCAACAGAAGCATTACCTTCATCATTGATTTTACCTTTCTCTCCATATGCGCCAGTTCTCTTCTCTTTATTTTTCAATTTGAAACAATCCTCGATAAAGTGAGTATCCTGCTTGCAATACTTGCAAAATTTATCACCTCTATCACGAGACTTTGATCGGCCTTTGTAATAATTAGAACTTTTGCCTCTATTGCCATTCTTTGATTTATTTTCTGTCCTCCCATGAACAGACAACGCTTCTCCTTTAGAAGCAGAACCTTCAGAAGACACCATCAATTTCATCTTTTTTTTAGCATGAAATGCCTCACAAACCTCATCAAGAGTTAGTGTATCATGACTATATAATTAAGTATCTCTGAAGTTTGAAAATGAACTAGGCAAAGAGCACAAAAGAATAAGACCCAAATCCTCATCATCATATTCTACCTCCATAGCCTAAAGGTCAGAAACAATCTCCTTAAAGACTGTTAGATGGTTGATAACAGAACCACCCTCTTGCAACTTGTGCGAATATAACTTCATCTTCATATGCATCTTGCTTGTCAAATCCTTAGACATACAAATTGACTCTAACTTGAGTCACAAAGCAGCTACAGTTTTCTCCTGCGGATAATCTTGCAAAATATTATTTGAAAGATAAAGCTGAATTTGAGTCAAGGCCTTACGATCTTTCCTTTTCTCATCATCGGTCCAAGACTTTGAATCCTTATTACCGAATTTATCAAGAGCATCATCAACATTAGCCTGCGTAAGAATAGCTCGCATCTTAACTTACCACAAAACGAACCTTGTATCACGATCCAGTTGAGGAATATCATATTTCACTGAAGACATGGTGAAGAAATAATAGCAATAACCAGAAGAATAAAATCTGCAGAAATTTAGGTGTAACCCTAACTGAAACCCACAGCCTGGTACACAACTTGTGTACGAATAGCAATAACAGCCACAAACAAATCTCTCGGTATGCTTCCTAGGTGCACTTAGCAATAAACTTCACCAAAAGTTGATTTTTCAACTTACGAGAAACAAACCTCAATCTGATCCTGATGACCTCGATCCATGTGTGCAGCAACAAATCAATTTCACTTCACGCCGAGAAATAGCGGCAACTAGCAGCAAACTTGATTTCTTCTCCCCACGATGAGGAACACAGCGGCGGCAGCAATCTAATTTTCCTCGACCAAAGAGTTCCAGCAGGAGCGTGGGGACTTCTGGATATAGCAGATCGGACTGGACACCGCAGACGGATTCAGATGCCACCATAGAATTTGACTTGAACTCAGTGACTCAGCAACAAACGGATGAAAATAATTCCTTCCTTTACTCCGCCTTGAACTTCTGGATCGGACACTCCGCCTTGGACTCTGACAGGATGTCCAGTCGCCAATTGAAGTTGGCACGAAAAACACCGAACCGAAGAGAATCCTAGTGGCGGCGCGATGAACAGGGTTAAACCCTAATTTTTTTAAATCTCGTGTCTTGCTCCGATACCATTTGTTAGCAAATAATGCAATCAAGATCGAATACGAGACACAGATTTTTAACGTGAAAAACTCTTGCGGGAAAAACTACGGACGCCAACCGACGATCTTCACTATATGGAGAGAGTTTACAGAACGCAGAGAATACAATGAGTCGTCAGTTCTTCCCGTGCGGCTTACAAGATGTATTTATAGGACGGACTGACTGCAGTCAAATACGAAAACAAATCCGCTAAAAAACATGACCAAACCGTGGGCCCTCCAGACGTCTCCACAACACTCACGTTATAGAATTCAGATCATATTCCAACAACTTTGAGCAAGCAAACGGCTTGGTATGCCAAGGCAAAGGCATAGGCATGAGCTCCGGCCTAAAAAGCCCTAGCCCAGCCCTATTTTAGCCCGCTGGAGATGCTCACGGAGTCCTATGGGGAGGAGGCTCGGACAATAGCTTTGCATTTGTTAGCCAAATGAAAATAGCCATTATAAAAGGGAGTGTTTAGATCGGCTAGTTTTTAGTTGAAGCTACTAATTAGTTTAAATTACAGTCTTATAGGAAATTCAGTACAATATTGAATATTGGCCATGAGAGAAGACTTTGACTCATACAAGATTCACCATGGATTTCTGATGCCGTATGAATTTCACCTTATCCGGTCAAAGCAGTTCGAAAAGCATTAGCATCTCTATAAGAAGCTTTTGTTGACAAGTTGGGGCGAATTGCGCTTTTCCCAGCTTTTCCTTTCCATCCCTCGTTTCCCAGCTCCCACATGCAGACATGCTTAGGGCCAAAAGTGCAAGGCCTAACTGGTAAGTTTCCTAACAGCCAAAGGAGAGAATAAAACACAGACGCTCACTTTCCCCCACCCTCAGCTTCAGATTTGTCCTACTAGGCTACTATACTAGCCTGGCAAAGAAGCAACAAACAACCAGGATAGAGGATTACTGAAGCGCTTCCTGCTAAACCATGGCGGCATTATCTGATCCACACACAGGAATGGACCGAGCTATAGGAGGTTTTAGCAGCTTTGATTATGGCGCTCTAGGCACATGACGGGAGACCGGTGTTGTGTTGTCCCCTTCTCGAGCTTAGAAACGTTAATAAACCTTGGTAGTACCTCCTCTTTTGTTCGCTTTTGCTCCCGCACTACTATAGCTTGATCGAATTATCGATCACAATAGTCGCCACGCATGTGCGTGATGCGCCTCCTGCCTGAATCCAAGTGAATCTGTTCCTTTTGTTTTCTGTAAGACTTTGGTGCCCTCGTCTGATAACTAGATTAAAGAATCTGAAATGTGTCGCTCGCTGGCTTCTCGAAAATAACTGAGAGGACTCCGAGGAGCTTAGGTTAGGTTCCAAACATGCCTGGCAGAAGGATTAGAAAATGGCCGGTGCTAGTAGTAGTAGATCTCTGTTCAGGACCTGAGATACGAGTGCTGCATAAGCAAACAAAACCACGGTGCTGTTGCAGGCATAGCTCACGAGGCTCGTGCTGTTTCACATTCTGTCGTCTTCACTCTGAACTTGATCTTGATCACATCATTCTCGCCGAGATAATGGGTTAATTGATCTCAAAAAGGCCAACGCGGTTTTCTCCATCCCCTTGTGCCGTCGTGCGCATCGCAGCGGCGTGCCTAGACTTGGCTGTTCACTTGAGAGCGGCTTTTTACATTTGTTTAGCCTGCACGGTTCATCAGGCAATCACTGTTGCTCTGTCACCTCGGTTGTACTCGAGCAAGCCGTGATTGCCTACAAAACCACTCCCGCATTCAAACTGAAGCCAAAGGCAAGCAGGAAGAAAGGCGAGGTTGATTGATCGGGGTGGCATGGGGGGTTTTTCCTGTTGTGATGAAGATGAGACCCCTCGTTGCCACATTTTCCACAGCGCCTTTCCGCCTCGCCATTTCCCGCAAAAAGGCACACACGGCAAGGTCTCGGGCGGCATAAGCAGCCAGACACTGCTCTGCAAGCCAGAGGCGCTGCCGCCGAGACCGAGAGCCCGAGACGCCAAGAAGGAAAAACTCACTGCTGATCGGGGGCAAGGAAGGACGGGGGCCGAACCGGAACGACGGGCACGAGAAAGTGCACCACCCGGTCATGATTGCGCTAACATGCGAAGCGATTCGCCCCGCTCGGCTTTCCCGATCCCCCGAGCTCGACCACGGACAGGCACGGTGGCGCCGGGCGCGGGCGTGGACGGATCCGATCGATCGATCCATGGATTCCCCCTCGAGATCCAGTGGCGTCGCGCGTAGCGTAGCTTAGCTGCGAGCTGCCCTGCGCTGCAAAGCGGCAGAGGGGAGAAAAGATCCGCGTTCTTGGTCCTGACGACGGGCGCTTTACCAAAATTAGAGCTCGGCGATCGGTTTGGGCGATCCGCGCCCCGCGCCTGGCGCCTGTAAAGGCAAAGCTCACCGCATCTCATCGCATCGCTGTTCTTTTCCGCCCGCTTGAGGCGCGCTTACTTCCATGCGTGCTCCCGGCGCGGATCCCTAGTACGTGGCGAGGGAGGGAGAGAGGAGGAAGCATCACAAAGCGACGCTTTGGCGTGATTGATGCTAGCATTGCGTTGCTAGAGCATCACGTTACGTTTTGTTCTCGCTAGCGGCTGGGCCGGGCCGGGCCGGGACGGCGACGAGCTATGCCTCTGCAAGCTTTGGTGTGCCCGTCGCTTGGCGTGAGCAGGGACAAGGGCAGGAGATGTCCTATAGATATAGGTATAGGGTAATACTGTAATAGGGACATGTCCTCGCTTGCATTTGCATTACTAGTACTGGCCTAAAGTGGTTTGGACGGAGGTAGACGTGTGTAGGTTTTTATTTTTCATAATGTGTGTCTCATTTTTTAGTCAAATAATACAAGTTTGATAATTTTAATATATATACTGACATTTACTACATTGAATAAATATATGATTTTACTCGTATTAGTTCTTCAATTCTTCGTGTACGCTGGGCCTGCTGCTGCTGGTGGTGAACTGATACAGGACGGTAACTGCTGGATGCTCCTGCCGTTTCAGCGTCGCTGAGCGGGCTGCAGTCGAGCAGGCTTGCCAGTGCCAGCCTCCCGCGCTACCTCTTTACGATTTTTCACTTTTGTTTGCAATGAACGATATTTGGGAGTACAGTACACTTGTAGACTGCAGCGACGCAGGTTGTTACTGTGCTGGAATAAACTTTTATTTACACGTGGAGTCTTGCTTTTAATGGAAGAGCGTTCAGTGTTAGGATCGGTGGTGATTGTGTGTTGGGTTTTTGTAGGCATGTGTAGTAAATAATAACCGCTGAGGGAGAAGAAAGAATAATAAATCTCGTCTATAACGGAAACAATTACTACGCTGAAATAGTTAGCTTTTACTACAAGGAAAAAGCTTCAACCGGATGACATACACAAACGCTCTTGTGCGCGTCCACGGTGGAAACCGCTCACAAGCGCTAGGTTTATATACAGGGGCGAAGCTAGCGCAAGATGACGGGGGTGCACAAAGGGGCGAACTCGTCAGGAGGCCAGTCAGAATGCAACGGGGTAGTGCATTGTTTTGGGCCAGAAGGGTGTACAAAGGATAAAAATCTGCATCTCATCACGTAATCACATAATTTTCGTGGGTGCCTGGACATCCAGCACGCACAACGTGGCTTATATAGGAACTGTAAATTCCGCTTGACACGACGGGCTTCCCACGTCGAAAATCTGGGAATCATGATCGCCAACGCCCAACCACACGTACAGGACAGCAGAAGTAACTGGATCATGATCGAACAGCTGGGAGCCTGGCCTGCATGGGACATGCTATTTGTTCGTCTCGGCTTGAAGAAAGGAGACGCCAGGGAGGGAGCAGGGAATGGGTATCCAAGGTCCAGCGAGAGAGAAGGAAGTATTCAACTCGATCGGCTGCCTTTTGTCCAAAACAAAAAAAAAAAAAAAAAACTCGATCGGCTGGCATGAAAATTACTTCTCCTACGCCTGTCCCCTACTACTGGATTGAAAACAACGGCTCATCAGCCAGGCTTCAGATAGGCCCATCAAGAGAGCGGCAGATCAGAGCAGCACCAGCATTGCCCCAGGATGCCTCGAAGCTCGCGATGAGTGGCAGGGAGAAGGGCCCCAGCGGACGAGAAAAAACAATTTCTTTTTCTGTGTCCTCAAAGCTGTATTTGCATGGGATGGGAATCAAATCACCAGCAGCCCTGCCTGCCCCCAAAGCGCCGGAGAAAGCAACGGGCTCCGCAGCTTTAATCGCGCCTCTTCCCTTTTTTTTTTCCAGCCCCGTGGGCAAACGACACGAGCCGAGCCGTTGTGTAGTGTATAGCCCGGCGTAGCGGACGTAGCCGTAGTACAAAAATGCCGCCGTCGCCCGTCGCGTACAGGTAGCCACAGCAGCCAGGTACTCGTACAGGCGTACAGCGCCCGGACGTACGTCGGCTGCAGAAACGCATGCTCGGGCACCGCACGCACGAGGACACGGCGGCGCACGGGCACCGCCGCCGTCGCCGCCAAGGTGTGACGAGACGAGCAGGCGGGGGCGGTGGACTCGCATCTCGAGGAGAGCGGAGAGCCACCTAATCG
Source organism: Bothriochloa decipiens (assembly GCA_023333625.1). NCBI lineage: Eukaryota > Viridiplantae > Streptophyta > Magnoliopsida > Poales > Poaceae > Bothriochloa > Bothriochloa decipiens. The sequence continues at coordinate 11,900 of JALGXP010000412.1, read as the reverse complement.
CTCGCATGATGACGGGGTTTATGATGATCAAAGACCGCTTTTGGCACCGGGAGCATCATATTCAGACGCGATCGCGATCGAAAACCTTTCCGATTTCTTTGCCTAATCATTGCAGCCCCGCTTGGATCGCGGGGGCGCTGTCCGTCCCGGCGGCCGGAGCGCCCGCCGCCCGCTCCTCCTCCAAAGGGCAAAGGGATCGTGGTCAGAGGCACGCGCGGAGGTGACGTGTGTGGCTTTCCTAGCTTTAACGAACTTGCCAGACTGCAGATAGTATATGCGTAACGCGGCTAGCGCCACTTGGAATCCAAGAATTTCATTTGTACTGTATCGTATCCAAAGTTTTATCTGACAGCGTTTTATAAGAACCAGTTTGTTTCTACTGTAAAAACGTGAAATAGAAAGAAAAAACATTCTAAAGGGAGCCTTCGATACCAGTTTATCGCTTGTATACGGCTGCATTGCCTAGTAAAATCAAATATTTACACATGTATCCTAGAGGCCTTTCTAATTACATTGGTGGGCTTGTTTTGCAAATATATTTGAAGCCTATTTTAGACATTGAACAAGACGACAGCAACAGCACTGTTCATCAACCTTAACGGCACTTATTATCTCTGTTCATGAAAGCACTATGCAGTACAATTATCAGGCTGCAAAATCAGACGGCCATGGATGCGTTCAGTCTGCATACATTTTATCTCAGTCGAACAGCTCGGCTACTGTTTGGGTCATGTTTTCTATTCCCACTGTTCCAGATCATTAATCTTGATACATTAATTTTTTTTATTATGTATAAGTATAACAAAAGATATAAGTATATCTAGAAAAGGTATCATAGAGGCAGCCAAGGATTTCCTCTGCAATGTATATGTATCCATCCTCTCCTCCCCTGCAATGTACAAATATATGTTTGCCGGTTAGAAGACAATGCCACATCAAGCCATCAATCATCAATTCTTCATCGCCCGAGTGCTGAAAGGTGAAAGCCTAGATCAAAGGGCTTTTCTTTAGAGCCAACCAAGTTATATGTAACAAAAAGAATTTATAAATTGACTACACAATATACGAGGCAGCACGTGCATCTTGCTGACCAGCAAAGAAACATGGAGTGCAGAAATCATTCCGCCAGAGGCAGATTCCGCTTCACAGGGAGAATTTTGTAATGCCTCTGCGCGATATCATTTACAGGGTCAACAAATTCAGCGCAGCAAAAGCGAAAGGTGCGACTCTTTTCAGTTTATAAGCATAGGCAAAGGAAATAACATCTGGAAGATTCTGATGTACCAGCTGAACATAGGTAACCAAACCAGAGTCAAACTGGAAGGTTTTGTCATGCCAGGAGCACAAGTCAACAAAATGCGGATGGGACAATGACTTGGTTAAAAGCCTCAGTTCTTTACCCCCTCAGTTTCTTTTTTACCATTTTCCTGTACAACGGAAAACAATTTGGCTCAGATGAGCTTGAAGTATTGATTTGCTTGCCTAGAGAGACGCACGGGGATGATTTAACACTCCATTTAGTTTCTGTTCACAAAAGATGGCTGAACCAAAGTGAATGGGGCCCTTAACCAAAAATCTGCAAAAATAGACTTGCGATCACTCGGGGCAATGGTGCATCACTTGATGCAATGTGTCCCAGCATTTGAACAAAGGGCACATGCAAAAAAGCATGTCCGATTGTTGTCAGCAGATTCATAGCACCTTCTTCAAGTCCTGGACATCTTGAGCCCTGAAAAATTAAAACCTATCAAATCAGCAAAACTGAACATCATTGTGACCAGAGTACCAATACTTATGCAGGAAGTCGGTTAATTCTATTCCTAAAGAAATGCGTAGAGGTAACTCAATCAGCAAGCATCCAAATATAGAAAGGAAGTTCAAACAAACGCAGTTGATAATAATGGGATATTGCATTATTACAAAACCATATGGAGCCATGAAATATAAAGGAAATCGATACCTATGAAGAGAGCTGGATCCTTCAGGTTGATCTTCATCCTCCTCTTCCTCCACTTCATCTTCGTCACTGTCAATTTCCAGAAGACTCAGTCTGCACTGGGTCAACACTCTTCTCATCAGGAACACGTTCAGGTAGTACTTTATCAAATCTATCCTGGGCTTTGAAGCAAAATTTTTCGACGCAACGGCCCAATATGTCTTTTGATCCATAACAGGAACCAATTGCTCAAGTGCATCAAACTTTAGTTGCTCATCGCCACTCCACAACTTAGAAACCTCCTCCCCCATAGAATCAAATTGCCACATTTTAAAAACCCGACCAAGTTCAGAGCGTAGCTGATCTCTTGCTTCATTTATGTGGAGCTGTCTGCAGAAGAAGGATCCTGGGTAGGGGCAACTACATGATCCAGGCCTTCCCTGCCCAACAGCTACAATGTCGGTTTTATGAACTTCACCCTCAGGAGGCCACATTCTAGTCCCTAAAAACTTTGATGTCTCTGGGTCATTCCTGTAACACGAAAGCTCTTTCCCTGAAGGTTGCCCAGTCCAATCAGGTACCTCTGCCTGAAAGTGCTCACCTACTCCAATCTTTTTCCGTTGTATGAGGAGCAATGATGCCATGAGTTTCATTCTCTTAGCTAGCCTCTCAGATTTCCTTGTTGGCATGTTCAAGCACCCTTTCTTTTTTTGTTTGTCCCAGTAGATCTTCCTTTTCTGCAAAAAGAAATTTTCATCAGTCTAAAAGGGTGCTCCTTATTTCAGTTCGAAAAACTATCCCTAGCATCCCCACCTGCCCAGCAAAAACCAGCATGAGAACTCCTTATTTCAGTAAAAAATAATTAATTCGGGTTCCTTATGCCCCACCCCCCCCCCCCCCCGCCCCCCTCTCTTTCTCTGAACGGAGAGGGAAACACCTGCTAGAAGTACAAAGGAGACCCTCCTACCAAACACAATCAACATGCACCCATCTGAGCCAAAAACAGATGCACCACGGACACCATATTTGTCATCGGAAATTCCTAGCCAGTTATGCATGGGAACATAGGACTAAGGACATTTTATGAACACAAATATTCAAATATGAAGGTTACACTAAACAGAAGCATGTACACCCAGCAGATGCAGAAGAAGCAAACGGCGGCTCGAACAGCAGAAGGATCATCATCAATTCTCATTAGCTGTGCAGTTGCGGGTGCACTATGCATGCTGCTACTTCATTTTAGGTTGCGAGGAGCAAGCAGACACTGTAGAGCCAAAATCAAAGGTTGCCCCATCCATGGCCCGTCTCCACCTGTTCTTGAGCAGTTCTCCCGACTTGCCTGCTTTTACCCGTTATTCCCACCTGACTTAGCCGTTTTTGCCACTTGTGAGCTATGGGGCGCATGTTCACCATCCGACTTAGCCATTTTCACCTCCTGTGAGCTATGTGGCACACGTTCAAAGTCATGAGTACTGAATTTGAATCTTGATGATGCTCGTCCAGCAGAAATCAACATCTCAGAGCAGGGTGAACGATCTTCCAGCCATCTACGAACTTTGTCTCTTGCCTCTTACTTCTTTTTTAGAAATGTCTCACTTCGATCTTCCAGCCATCTACTCTCTCCGTCCCAAAATAGATGTCATTCTCGCTTCCCGAGAAGTCAACGTTTTCAAACTGCCGGCAATTATATATTAAAATATATAAATATTTATGCTAAGTAATTAGTATCATCGGTAAGTCTAGTTTTTTAATAAATTTATTTGGAGATAATTGTTACAAGTATTTTGTATAAACCTAGTCAAAGTTGAGAAAGTTTGACTGGCACGTTTCCCATAACGTCATCCTTTTTGGGACGGAGGGAGTATGTGCTTGACATGTTTTTTTTACTAGTTCGAACATGTTTGATGCTTATGGAGAGGAAAATCAGATGAGAGAGAAACCAAGGAATTATGAGTTTTACCAATGGAGAAATGGTGTGAGCTGCAGGGTGGGGGCAAGCGGATGGGGAAGTGATCAAATGTTGGGCCCGATGAGCAACAATGTCTTTAAGCTAAACTATAGCTAGCGGATAGAAGCGGCCTAAAAGGAACCAAAAATTGAAGCAGTGACCATAAAGGAAGTTCGTTTTCCAGGATGGCAAACAATGCAATACCTTTTCTTGTGATGGAAAATACAGATTTTTTTCTCAATTAACAAAGCTTTTCATAGCAAGGGAAATACTTCACATGCAACCAATTTAAGTGACTCCATTACAACAAGGTGTTTTGGAACCTCTGCTTCATCAATGAACCACCACCAGAGTGATTTAAGCCCTTTGATCTCATGATTGTAGGCGGCGTACCCAGTGCCGTAGGCTCCCACGCTGTGCGGGGTCTGGGGAAGGGATTTCTGCGCCAAGCCATACCCGCACATAATGTGCGGAGGCCGGGGCTCGAACCCTGGACCTTCCGGTAACAGACGGTAAGACACTACCGCTGCACCAGGGCCGCCCTGATCTCATGATTGTAGGCAAGTTGTACAAATCTATCGTATGTATATCAACACTCATGACTCAGCATAACAAATGGTTTTTTAATACCACCGATCCCCACATACTTAAGTCACATAGAAGTTAACTAAAACATTTTAAATCCTCAGAAAAATTCAACAACATAAACTGCCCTTCAAATATATCTCTCTCAGTCTCTCCAGCAACTTCCAGAGGTAAAGCATTATTCTGGGTGTGGGAACAATAGACCACACACACAATTTGCATGCAGCCATATTATGCATTGGAAACAATACAAATCTAGAACAGTAGATAAGCTATATATATATATATATATCAAATCATTCATCCACATGGAATGAATTTTGGATCTACAACTACTTTTTGCCCATCACAACATTAGCACCACTCTACTTTGCATGTGTGCCTTTTCCTCACTGTAATCTGAAGGATATTAGTATCACCCTCAAGCACAGGATATTAGAACTAGAATTTTTGCTTGTACCTAAGTCCCTAACACAAGCCTGTCATACTGTTAAGGCTTGTCCTAATTCCTCTCTAATTTCACAACCACTCTTCTGCAGCCTCCATGCCGCTTCAGTCTCCACCTTCAAGTCAAAGTTGGAAAGACTTGGCAAAAGGTTTACCAACTTACCCTTTCACGTGTTCTTCACCAGATATATAGAGCCTGTTTGGTTGTCTACATTAGCCCTGTGCAGTGCATTTTGTACATGTTTGATTGCCTGCAGAGGCACTTATGCAGGCTTGCACAGAACTCAAAGCAAGCCCAACGCAGCATTTGGCTGGTATGCCAGATTTGGCCGTATTAGGCAATGCAGATTTGCACTAGCCCATGGTCACATAAAAATGAAATAATCTCACCTCCCTAACGCTACTAAAACATGAGCCCTCTACTAGAACATGGAGGTGACTATATATAACAGAATGCAAGCAATCAAATACAATTTTACTAAATGCAACTTGCCGGTGCAGCACAACCAAACACCAAGACACTTAAGACTAATACAGGCAACCAATCGCACCCATAGCAACCAATCGCAGCCATACTGACAGGAAATAAACGCCATGCATGATCGTATGAACATGACAAGAATATCCAGAAAGATAGGAGACGGTATGCTTGGTAACTGTTATTTGGAAAATAACATAGTTTGTATTTCGATAAACAAAAAACAGCCTATGTACGAATGGATTCAAATCAGCATTAAAAGTTTCATGATACATGCCTTCTAGAAAGTTGGACATGCAAGATATTTATTCCTTGGTTGACCATGCATTTAACCATGTTCCGTTTCTGTTTGCTAATCTTCCCGGTTTTTCTATTTTTAGTACAAACAGTATGCCAGAAAAAAAAGGAGCATAGATGGTAAAAAAATGAGCCCCTTGAAAAATGTACCTATATTTGTGTATAGCCAGAGAATAGCATTCTTTTCAGTACAGAAGTAGTATTAAACTTATCGAGTAAAAAAACTGATAGCCCTATCAGGTATCTTCCAAAACACTTATGGCATTATTCGAGAGAGGAAAAAAAACTTATGGCGTATCTGCCATGAATAACAATAATAAGAACTAAAAGCCTTTTGGGCTGGCAGTGGATGGAAGCCATGGGAAGTCGGAGCTGCTGGCAGCTTGGCTTCCATGCTCCGCAATGATGACCGTGGCAGTGTGTCATGTTTGTACTCAGCCGCGTCGCGTGGGGTGGTTAGCCTCTCGGATGCATTTCTGGTATCTCGTCCAGTAAACCTACTTGTACATAACATTCTTTTGTCTTAATTGAGTGGCAGAGCTCCTGCCTTTGTTAAGAAAAAAAAGGCCCAAGCATGTTACGCAAGTTAGAGTAGACGAAAGCCTGGGTCAAGGCTCGAACACTGATTTTTATACAACCCTATCCAGGAACAATTTTTTGGGTATACTTGATTCTCTCAAGTCTCTCTTTACTACCTCTTCTCATGTCAAGTTTGACCATCCTGGTGTAAAAATATAAAAGTTTGGCCTATTTTGTCTCTTCCTGCATTATCAACACGCCTAGGAGGACACTATGCACCGGTGCCTAGGAACATCCAGTAACGCATGTAACTAATTTCCAGCTAATGTGAAGTACGGAGTACCACTTAGGGCCTAGAGGGTTATTAGGACTTGGATCTCTTTGTTGGGTGGGACACCAATTCATGTACCTTTACCAATTAACCAATTTCAAGCTAGTTTGTAGCAGTAGCAACTACCCTTTGATGTCTGAAGCATTAGGCAGAGGATGTTAAGCCAGAATTTTTCCATTATCTAAAAAAAGTTCCACTGCGACGTGAGAATATGGCCATGTTTGGCACAGCTTATTATGTTCCCTAGTTTCTCCACAGATATGCAGAAGTTGTGTCTGAGGGCAAGATCACATGTCATAAGCAGAATCAGAGAATTAACTAAGCAAAACGAGTAAATTCTGCTTTTCGCAAACTCCGCAAATAAGTGGATTCAGGACAATCACAACTTCACAAGCAGTTTCAAACAGGGACAACTTGACAAGTCACATGTTAGTGCCGTAGGGGTACTACGGCATGGAGCGCAGCAGCGCACGCGGTTGGCTCTCCACTTCCGAGATGCCCGATAAGAGACCGGCCAATTGGGTGGCCATGTTGCTCATCTGCCGCGAGATATTGGACACCATCTTTGTCAATTGTTCGAGTGCTTTGAGGAAGGATGGTGGCCGACCCTGGCGCTGACAGATCACCGTCCTACGAATCTAGCATGGTCTCTGATAACAAGTTGTTAGTGCCTAGGGGTCGAAGGGGGTAGCTATGGGAGACTGCGGGTCGGCGCATACACAAATTCCGTCATGCGAGCGCAGTCAGACTATCGCGAGAGAAAGAGAACGCAGGGCGCAGGGGGCAACAATTGTGTTGTCCTGCTTAACATAATCCAAATCTGGGTTCTAATACAAGATTAGGCACACGCGCGCGCACACCCAAACGCCTTAATAATCCTCCTGTTTATGATTTGGTCGTTGCCGAAATCATGGGCGCAACTACGTCTCCTGGCAGTGCCCTTCTTCCTTCTGCTGTAGGTTAAGCTGGCCATAACATCACAAATGATGGCTCTTAGAGCATCTCCAAAAACTCCTTAAAAACACTTGCCAAATCATTGTTTATACCAAGTGGCCAAAATGAGTACAACAACAACAACAACAACATAGCCTTTTGTCCCAAGCAAGTTGGGGTAGGCTAGAGATGAAACCCAAAAGAGGCATGGAAACAAAGAACACATAAATGGTACAAGAAAAAAGATTACGGTTCAGGCACGTTAATTGCTAGTCTCCAAGCGCTCCTATCCATAGCTAAATCCTTAGGGATATTCTACTCCTTAAGGTCTCTCTTAACCGACTCATTCCAAGTCAGTTTAGGTCGACCTCTACCGCTCTTTACATTATCGACCCGCTTTAGAACCCCACTACGCACCGGCGCCTCAGGACGCCTCCGTTGGACATGGCCAAACCATCTCAACCGGTGTTGAATCAATTTTTCCTCAATTGGAAGTGGCCAAAATGAGTAGGGAGCTAATTTGTTGCCTTCCCCCCAATTGGTTGCAATATTTGGTTGCTAAAAAAAGGGGGGCCACAACATAATTTTGCTCACTCCCTCCCAACCTCGTCCGCACGCCGCTACCAATCAGCCGCCTGCCAGCCAACGCCGCCCCCCCTCCCCCCCCCAAAAACCCAACCAGCTGCTGCCAAGCCGGCCTCCGCGGCCGGTCACAGGAGCAGGCAGGGACAGAGAAAACCGCGGGAAGGGTGGAAAAGATAGCCGTCAAGTGAGGATACAGAGCACAGAAAGCTCCCATATCTTTAGGGAGTTCAGCTACAAAACTGTTATAGGGCCTTTTGCCAAAAAGAAATGTTCTTCTAAGCTTTAGAAATGCTCTTAGGTCCTGTTTTTTTCTTACAAACTGAAACAGATAGGTCCCAGATTATAACAACCCATAGACCACATTTTTACTATCTCCGGCCATAATTAGATGGTGTTTTGGACTGCAAAAAACACTATCTTTTTCACGAGCATGCCAATTATTTCATTAATAGGAGTCAGAAGTACATTACAAGTTACCCACTCATTGGTAAGCGCCAAGCTTACCAGAGAGGAGAGCCAAAACACAAGAAAAGAACAACTGAAACAAAAACTGGGGGCGAAAAACAGCAAGAGTAAAGACGACCTCGACTCCCTAACCAGATAACAGCAAAAGAACACTAATTACAGGTCAAATTTGCTGTCCAAAACATAGTATAATTAGGACCGGAGGGAGTACAATCCATCAACTAATTATGACCAGAGGAAGTACAATCCAACAGTCTGCTCCCCCTTCCTGCGCGCTAATTGTGATAATATGCAAGCTGCAATCCACAGCCCGCAGGCTGAAACAAACAGGGCGTATTATAAACTTTGATAGCTTGACCCTAGATACTCCTAGTCAGGGTTCCCCTCCCAGACTGGATGTGTCTGCTCCAGCACTGGTTGTCAAAAGTACATGATTCCTATGCAGTGACAGTGATCCTACCCACTCGCGACACCTGGCACTGCCATCCTGGCATCCTCCGACCTGCAGTCTCTAATCCCAGGAAGCCAAATCAAATAGTACGGCATAGAACAAACGGATGTGACAAATCTTAGATGCCCCTTGTCCAATCCATAAAGATCAGTACCACAAACAGAGCAAAGCAGCCGCAACAGGCTACCGAAAACCACGTTTCCTAAGAATTGGCAACAGAAAACAATTCAACAGAATACGAGAGTTTTGCGCTGGAGCGAACTAACCTTGAAGCTGGGAAGCTCTTCTGCGTCCTCCACGTCCCCCAATCTAAGGTAGCGAGCGCGCCGCAACGCGAGCACGTGCCGCTTTCTCGGCCTGTGCTCCGATGGCGCCGGAAGGGGAGCCACGGGATCCGCTGCGAGCTCCCGAATCCACCGCACTAGCACCCCCAGATCCCCACCCGCGGCGCCGCCTTTGCCGCCTCCCGCGCCGCGCAGCACGCTTCTCCCGTCGGCGAGCGCGTCCAACCGCTGCCGCGTCTCTCCGCCGCCATGCGCCTCTGCAGGCAGCGGGGCGAGAACAGCCGAGGGAGTGGAGGAGGACGACGACGACGAGGACGCGCCGCCGCCGGCGATGTGTGGCTGGTTACCGCAGTGGCCGCCGCCTAGGGTGCCGAAGGGGTCGTCGCAGAGCTGGTGCTGGTACATCCCCACCATCGAGGCGAGGACCCCAGCCGCCGGAGGCAACCGCGGCCGCGCGGCCGGTTGCTGATGGGGTCGCCGGCCGCGCGCTGCTCGCTGCTCCCGCCTCCGCGCTCGATATAGCTGTAAATTGTAATTTCGGAACCGAATGTTCTGGGGTAGCGAGTTGAACGATGATGCGCCGATGTGATTCGTGGGGGTCGTGGGGGGGGCGGCGAGGGTAAGAGTACGGGCCCATCTGTCGGCGAGCGGAACCGTTTTGGTCACACGAAATTGTAGCAACAATGATTTAGCGCGTCATTTTAGCATCGGCGTCCTTATTAGAATTTGGGAACCAAAAACTGTACCGAACTCGACTCGATGACACATTAATTTTCACAAATTGGGCTGGTCTGCTTTTTGACATTTGCAGCAGAAGCAAGCAAACGAGTACTGGGTGCATTTACTTGAGTCGAAGCAATGGTGACCAGCTGCTCGCATCAATGCTCATTGCTCACTCGGTACTCGGTGCCAAAAAAGCAAACAAACAAACAAACGAGGAATGTCACTCACTTAACTTCGATCAATTACTTATATATACAAGACGTTAATATCTGTAGTGCATAATTAATATTACTTGAAAAACTTTAGAATAGGATTTCTAAATAAATTTATTTAATGATACAGTGAGGTTTGAGAAAGTTGCAGGTACGCACTCTATAGCGTTTTTTCCAAACAAAAGGAGCAGACTGATTTTCTACAAGTCACTAATTTTTTAATATTTTTTTGAAAAGGATATTTTTTTAATATCAAATAAATACCATTATATTAGTTATTAAATATATTTCTATAATATTCTTATTTTCATATAAAAATAATAATATTTTCTATATATTTAGAGGGATTTACGAAGTTTAACTTACCCTAAACCTATATTCTATTTTTTTATAAAGGAGTACAAACAAAAAGTAGATTATTTGGAGACCAAATGTTTGGTGGATGTGTGACAGAGAAAAGTTTGGCCGTAAAGGAGTACTAATTAGTACTAAGTACATTAAACTAACAAGGGCTGTTGTAGCAAATACATACTTGACTACTCCGTCTCTTCTAAATTATTATAAACAGTTACGGCATTTCTAGATATTTTTGCTATGCATCTAGATATACACCTACTATGTCTAGATTTGTGATGAAATGGTATTTGCCGATAACAGTTTTTTTATTATAGGTGCTCCCTCTCTTCAAAATTCTTAATTATTACTCCATCGGTTCTAAATTGTAGTTCATTTTGACTTTTTAGTACATGTATTTTGCTATGTATCTAGACATATTATTTATTTAGTTACATAGCAAAATGCATGCGCCAAAAAAATCAAAGTGAACTATAATTTAAAACGGAAAGACTATCGGCGTTTTTGTTTTCGTGGCCACGGGCGACCTGGCCGGCGAGCCAGGCCCTGGCCAGCCACGGCCTGGCTAGAACCGGCCCTTGCCCTTGTTTGTTTGCATTGCAGCTGTAGAGCCTGGCCCATGCTTTTTGTGTTTGATTTGCACCTGAGAGCCAGGCCCAACATCAACTATCATCAACTTTCCTTTTTCAGATCGTGTTTGATTTCAGCCAAGCCCAATCTAGCCATGAAACTTCACAGGCAACAGATTTACAAATGTTCATGAATGAAACTAGTTCCAGCACATAGTTTTGCAAGTTCTGGATACACAAAAGCAGTTACAAGTTCAGTAATAAGGCCTCAGACAAATTGGATGTCCACATTTTTAGATATAGAAGTAACAGATAGATCAAATGATGGTTTATTGTCATCATCGGCCATAAAATAACCTCAATTATAGTAGCAACACCTCGATAGCTTGTTCCAAAGAACAAACACCAGCACCAGAAGAATGATAATGATGACATTCTTACCACAGCCATCATTCACAGGAGAAACTGGCAGAGGCACTTGATCAGGAATGGCTCTAGCTTGGTATGTAAGAATGAAAATTGACATCACTGGACAGGAAAACAACATAGGCCTCAGTTCTTTGCATAAGACATGCATCATTGGTAGCTGCAATTGCTAGAACAAAACAAGATCAGAAAACTCAGAGACATGACTGTCAACCAGCCGTGTCCAGGATCAGTGACTGCCATCACATAGCATTGAGCTAGTGTTGCATGGGACTGATCCTGTCCCACTGGCTGATGACAGACATGAAAAAAAAATAAAACAGGTTCAGAAACAAGTTGCAGCTACCAGATAGC